>JAAAKL020008860.1:0-15553 GCA_010016065.2 Carybdea cf. marsupialis auct. non (Linnaeus, 1758)
ATGATAGGGATAATGGTGATGATGGTGATGATAGGGATAATGGTGATGATGGTGATGATAGGGATAATGGTGATGATGGTGATGATAGGGATAATGGTGATGATAGGGATAATGGTGATGATAGTGATGATGATGATGATGATTGATGATGATGATGATGATTGATAATGATGATGCCTACAAATGGAAACACATGATGATGATGATGATGATGATGATGATGATGATGATGATGATGTTGATGATGATGATGGTGAAGATGATAATGATGGAGAAGATGGTGGTGATAATGATGATGATTATGACGATAATGAAGATGATGGTGATGATGAACTCATGTCAAAATGAAGAAACCTAAAACACTATGAAAAATGTACCTCTATGAAACTCTTTATAAACAAATCAAACATTACTTAAAGTGGAATGGTTTAAACAATAACTTACCAACATGCAGCATGCTAAGCTTGTCAACTGCTTCATTTCCAACAAAATAAGACTTTTTTATGTTACTCAAATCTTGGGAAAACCTCTTTGGCATTCCAACAATTGATGGGAAGGTGCAACTAGGAACTAACTGCCCAGCCATTCCTGCTTTTAAAATACCACAACCAGCATCAATCACAACTGGGGTCTTGTAATATGCTGTGTAGTTAAAAGAAGCAATCAAAACATTAAAACTGTGCAACTACCTTCCAAAATTTCCTGCTCTCCAAGACAATCTAATTCTTCTTTTATATTTCCAATGGGGTTCAGCAGGCTAGGTCACGTGTACTCATAATCTAAGAATTTGCACCCCCTATCTTAAACCTACAGTATCAGTTCTATATTCTAACCAATTCTTCCATAAGGTGAAATTTCAATTTTGACACCTTCAAGAAGACCTTATGACGACATGGAAATTCAAGTACTACTGGGGAGGAATTAGGTAATATGTTATCACAACATTTCAACTGGAATCCTCATCCTCAATACTGAAGATTGAAAAATTGGCAATTGAGAGAGAGCCTACTATGAGAGATCCAAAACTACATTCCTGTAACTACTAGATTCCAACCACTATACTGTAGGTAACCTCTGCCTGCAAAGGTAACTTAAATCACCTCCTTTCCCATAGTGAACAACCAACTCATCAATGAATGGAATGAATGATTATTCTGTGATGGAGGGTTGAGGGGATTCACATTGCCATCCTCTACTTTATATATTAAAATAAGAAAGAATCCAACTAATGCAGGAGAAAACACTTTCCGATAACATAATGAAGAAAAGATATGCATGTAAGCAGGGCAAGGTGTCTAATATGATACAAGCGTGTCTTGCCACATAAAAATGAGATCTGTTACAATGGTGCTTCACATTCTATGAGAAATAGAAGTGGTTAAAAGAACATGGCCGTGCTTCATAATGTATAATGGCACCTCCATCAAGCCTCTTATCTATGTGAACACAAGTTTAAGGCACATCATGCCATGACTTGTAATGATAGAATGTGTAGTTGTACAATTTAAGCCAGTTGTATGTCATTGCTTTAATCCAAACATAAGAAAACCTAAGAAAATAAAGAAAGTGAAGGAAACAATCTAATGTGAATGCTCAAGCAGAAGACCACGTTGGTAACATAAGGCAATTTCAGATTTGCCTCAATTATTGTGCATAGTAGATACATGATAGAGTTAAAGCATGCATGATACCTCAGCCATAAGTAGATTAAGAATCTTGCCGTTTAAATGGAGCTTTCCTAAAGCTCTACACCAAAGGTTTTGAGGTATCAGATTGCCAAAGGAGAAGCAACATTGCTTCAGAATTTGTAAAAAGAATGTTCAGCAGAAAAAGTATTTCTTATGTATAGAGAAATGCTAATGGAAATTGAAATGAAGTACAGCTTATAGAAAATTGTGTACAGTCTGTAAATTGAATGGCAGATACAAAGTCCAAATAAATCTTGTTTGGCATGGACATATCTGATTCTGAGATACAGATTAAACAATATCTGGCTTTTAAAATATGAAAATAAAAAAGTATAGTGTTGCAATGAAAGACAATGCCTTCACAATGAGTAGAAATCCTTGCCACAAAGCTGTGCACCCCCCCTTCCCCCTCCGCCAATCTGGTCAAATAAGGCTCCTTCCATATCTAGCCCTCCAGGACACATTTTGGTGGAACTTACTTCCTCAAAACTCAACAGCCAAGAATTTTAAAGGATGTGAAGTAGTGCCGATGAATAAAGAAAACTTAGAAATTGTATAAAGGCTTCTGTATACACAAGATTCAATACAAACACCATACCTAGGGATTTACAATCTGATTTAGCTAACACTTTTAACTTGGTAACTATGCTACTGCATCTCTTTCTAGTACTGATCAGGACCCTTACTGAAAACAACCAAAAGCAGCATTTTTGAAATGGAAGGGAACAAAGGATGACCTGTGGGTGGTGAAAATAAATTGCTTGACTAGTGCATCAAAGCTAGGTTTGAAAGATGTAACTAGGAAGTTAAATCCTAAATGCTACATTTAAACTGACTTTACTCCCCTGAATGAGAAAAGGGAAATATACCAATCCATGTCCAAAAGGCATCCAGCAAAATCAAGGGCATAGCCATCATCATACTCACATGTCATTATAGCATTTCATTTATCAATTTCCTCCACCACCTGAAAACATGTGCATGATTAATGGAATCCATAACAAGATCTCCATTGAGGGGTGGATGACCAAAATGTACAACGATGAAGAGAAATATCTAAATCTTTATCGACATTTAGCTACATAGTATTATATGTTCAGTGCAGATATATCTTATGATGCTCAATAGTGATAGTAGTGGTGGCAGCAGGAATTAAAGATGGTAACATTAATGAATTAGAATTCAAAAAGTTTGTTGATGGCACAGAATAATAAAACTGCATGAAGTAGCAAATTCATTGTGTACTTAAAAGCTATTTTCCTCTGACACTCTTCAGAGTACAGTTCGTCAGAAAATCAACCAAAAAGAGAATCAACGAGATTATCTACCCAACTGTGTTTTACAAGGAAGCCAACCAGAATTCTGAATGCAAGATTGGTGTTGTTTTGACCAATCAGTGTCTGTTGAAGCTGAATGGTTAACCGAAAAGGCCCAATGAGAAGACAAGTTCTTCACAATTATGGCAATAATTAGAATTATGGTATAAGTATTAAAGAGATATGGCAAATAATAATTCATAATTTAATTAGCTTTAGTAAGCTGAAGGTGCTTGGGTTTAGCAAGCTTTCAATTTTTTCAAAGTCAGAAAAATGAGTAGTTTGATAACCACAATGCTGGCTACAGTATTGTATAGTAGCTGTATGGACATACATCATCCCCACCACATCCTGAACATCCTTACCCTATTTCAATAGTGGTAATAGCCAATGGTAGCTCTAATAGTCCCATTTAAATTATTTTTCTTCTCTTGACCAAAGTAAGAGTAAAACAAACAACAACAGAACTGTTCGAGATAACTGTTCTGTCCATTCCCAACAAATAGATTTTTAAGGGAAGTAACATTATATGAAAACAATTAAACTTATCAACTGCATCACAATTGTGTATACCCCATTCATGTAAAATACTGCTCCCATGTCTCTGGTCATGACTAGAACTGATAAGAGTACAGTACTAAGCACAAATTACTGCAAAGGCTTTAATTTACAGCCCCAGCCAATTCAACTTCAAACAATAAAATTACTGACATGTGCTCAAAGAAGACCATACCGCCTGAGTCTAGGAGAAACTGTTTACTTGCAAACAGCAGTAGCAAAGCCAGATTCAGTGGATGAAGGGTATGTCTTCGTAGACATGACCCACAACATTAAAAAGGTAATCAATTGATATCAATAAAGAAACTGAAAACAATAATACCACCATGTCATTTCAATACTGTGAAGCTGCAAACACAATGTTGAACCTGTTGTCTCTTCCGACCATTGACAAAGCTGCTAAGCTAATTTTATACAGCCACCAGAATTGTGACACAATAGCATACCACTCCTTTTCTTACTTACTACAAAATATTACGTATCATACTATCAGCCGCTGTAACCTGTCTAAACCCCTGCTGAACATTTACTGAACGAGCGTCAATATAATGAAACAGCCCTAGTGTAATCTACAAGTAAAAATACTCAGAAAAGCCAGCATATGAAATAATTATAGTTTAGAGGAATGAGTTGTGGGTAACCATTTCTTATGATTGATTCATGCTTTTCATGCAATTAATGTTCACCATATGTAATAATGTGCTCATCCTGTCTTACTGAGCAAGAACACAATATTGAAATTACAGTTCCATATTCACTCTCCTCTCGACAGTAGAACGACGTATGATATTCGGTCAACGTTGACATTCGGCGCCACAGGATGGAGCTGTTTTAGAAAATAGATACCAATGTTGACATGTCTTCATTGTTTTGCGCTCAATGGGATGCAAACAGCTGATTTTCCCCAGATCATTTTTGCGCTGTGATACGAAGCTTAACAATGAGATAGTGTGGTCTCTTGCCACATTGTAAATAGAGAAGAAGTGGTAAAGGGGCTTGGTTGCGTATGTGTGTATTTCAAACTAGGACGATTCCCCTTTCTACTATTGAATTTGAAACCCGTTTTGTACCGTCGTTCTATCCTTATTTGATTTAAATTTCGGGAATATCTCTCCAAATGGTACTAGTTACGATATCTGCAAGAACAGTTTGCATGTTTGTATCTAGAATATAATTCTGGAGCAGTTTTTACCCTTAGCTGCTTACCGAACCCTTTCTATGAATTACTTGGTACGTTTGGCCTTGAAAGAAGATGCCTACATTCTCCTCAGCAAAATACAAGCAGTAAACTATCTTTAGCTTAAGTGCTAGTCGAGTGCATGTTTTAGGCATAAAGGAAACTAGGACATCAATAGGACCTGCTTGGTTACTGATAAATAACGGGGTCAGATGATTATATGTTAAAATAACATCTATCGAATTCACTCAGCAAACAACAATAATAAGTAGAAACTAACCTCGGGAACACACCAGTTGTCCTTGAGACTTGACACCCCTTAAGATTTCATCGATCTGATCACTAAATTCCTTGCCCTTATCTGCCAGTGGCAGTGCAACAGGATTTCGTGTCTCCATCTTGCAATCCACATCGACATCAGAAGAAATACTTTGGTCATCACTAGTATAGCTCTCGTCTGCAGTGCTTATCTTACGAATTTTAGCTATTTCTGAACTTATTTGTCTTTTAGATTTATACTTTTCTTCGATCTTATCTAGTGTAGCTTCAAATTCTTCATCAGAATCTAAGAAATCCAGATCATCTTCTTCCTCGGCTAATAATTCTGCTAACTTCTCTGCGTAACCTGACAAGGGACGATCACCCTTGCAAAGTCGTTTGATTTTGGTGGGTCGAGAATAATCTAGGATCTCGTCTTCAGATGACTCGTTCAGGTCCTTAAACATTCGATTAGGAAGGTGTTCTTTTTCTACTTCATTTTCGTCTGATGACAAAATCGAATGTTCACCATTTGCTACCACCACACCTGCAGTGGGACTCGAATCTACAGAAAGGTCATCTGAAAAACCATCATCAGACTGCTCATTATTATAATCGAGCTCGTCCTGCATACTAGAAGATTTCAATTTTAAAATGTCTACTGATGAGTTGTTATGTTGTGTTGTCTTGCTTTTCGATTTGTCATAATTTCCACTAACCTCATAATTGTTATTTCGCATGGTTCTTAAAACAAGATCATCATTCTCACTACCAAATTTCATCTGATCGTATGCAGAGCATACCACCTTTTCGGCAAGTTCGTTAAAATAATGATCTTTTTCTTTAACTGTGTTAAGGATCAAACTGGCACTATCGTACGCCGAAAGTGCAATGTTTTCACTCATTCTTCGAGCGTACTGACCCACCTTAATTGTACTGTACCCCTCTGTTAATATTTCCTCTGCTAGAGTGCTTCCATAGGCAGCAAGGTCATCTGCTGTTGGAGGTGGTGGCGTCCGATTCGGACTAATGGATCGTGTTTGTAAACAGTCAAATGCATCCATCTTAACAGTTCTAGCTAGGCCATCTCCAAATCGATCGACTTGACCATTTCCAGGTGCACCTCTCTCGTCCGTGACATTAACTTGGGTTGCTTTGCCCGAAGTCGGAAGATAGCATCTTTGCAAATGAGCCATGGCAATATCGATGATTTCTGTGGAAAGATTGCTGGAGAAGCTCCATATTGCATCACGGCTACGAGAGATTGAAGTACTTCTTTCCCTTTTAATCCCCTCAAAACGAAGGCACTCTAAGGAATCACTAATTGCTTCTGTAATAAGTTGTTCGGATAAAGTACCTGCATGTTCTCCAACTGAAATGTTCGACGCTCGATTGACATTGCTCTGTTTTACCTCTGATTCACTAACACCGCTTAATTCGTTAAATCCATCATGAAATGACTGCTTCACAACTTCATTTGCTAAGCAAACTACTTGGTACTTTCCTGACTCGGTGGTTGAAATGTCGCTGAGGATATTATAACAATTTTCAGTCGATTTCTGTTCATGACTAACATCGTTGTCCTTTTCAATCAAGTTTGCGGTCGATACAGTATCGGCTTTACATGGAATATCCTCCACTGGGTTTCTATCTGTTGGAAAGGGCGAATTGTCGTTTGCAGCAGATGATAATTTTGCAGCAGTACTTGTTCTACTTTGTTGATATAAACTCTTGATCTCATTATCCAGGTGATGGAAATGTGAATGGTCCTCGGTGACTTCGCCATTTGACAGAATTGCGTAAGAGGTAAGAGATACATCGAGCTCCTTCTGAGCCTCTAAATCGGCACACGACGCCTCTGTAGCGACACCTTGCGAATCAAATACACTATATAACTTGGAGTCTGCAGCTTGGGTGATTTCATTTCTCTGCAATGAAGTCAAACCATCTTGATGACAGCCAACGCAGCTGATTTTCAAATCGTTTGTCGTCCTAACATTGTTTGTATATTCAGTATGTGAAATCACGTAATGCTTCGTACCTTCATCGTTATCATCTAAACTTGATCGTACCTCAGAATCCTGTTGTGATGACTTAATGATATTTCTTTTCCTTAAATTATTTTTGTTACTGTTATCTAGATCATTCTCGAAATTATGAACGATCTCGTAAGGAACATCTCCAGCAGGTTTCTTCAGTACACATTTCGTCAGTATTTGTACTTCAGCATCCTCATCGTTCGCCGATTCGCCATCAGCTTTCTTAAACTCGACTCTTCCGACAATGTGTTCATCATTCGCAGCTTTACTCTCTGATGATCCCATCTTTTTCCTTGTTGATTTCTCCTCTGTGATATCTTCATTTTTTACTTGACCATCCCTGCTAACTTGATCTTGACCATTATCATCGCCGTCCCTTTGTTTGAACTTTTGTCTTATAGCCAGAAATATCCCTAAGAAAAACAAAATGTATACAGCTAAGGCATAATAAGTTAGTTTACCAACTAGGAGGAATTCTATTCCTGAAGTCATGCCAGTTTGTGAAGTATGTTTAACAGATAAAAACAATTACTTGGGAGACAACTGATCACCTTTCATGTTGAAAACACTGATCGTGGCTCAGGTCGTGAGATTTCACAATCAGAGCGTCAAAGCGAGACTAGTGTGCTTGGGGCCAAATCCAGGGGGAGATATTCACAGAGGCGCTCACAAGGGGGTTTAGAACAAAGGACAGTTCGCTTAGCCTGATACAGGCGAATAGATAAGTAAAACGGAATTTAACAAAAACTCAGAACTATCATTAGAGGAATGAAGACTCAAACAATCAGAACTGCATCATGATATTTCTAAATTCATATCATTTTCACGATGACATTACAAGTACTGCGAGACAGCACGTCTGAAAGTTTCCGAGAACAAGACGTACCCGTTTAAGAAAGAAATCAGATGGCATCAATACATCAACTGTAGAAAAGATACCTAAAGCTACGCACATAAATACCTTATTTGATGACAATTAAGCGAGTTATATATACACGTCAAAGAGGAAAGTCACGTGGGTAGCTTGCTACTTGCAACATACACTGTGCCCTGCTAGAAACACTCTTGAGCATAGCTTTCATAAACAATAAAAACATCTGCCCATCATCTCCCACGTTTTTATCAAAAGTAATTTCTGAATGCACGGGAGCGCAGTGCAAATGGAACGCTTGCCATTGCAAGTAAACATGTCTTTTTAGGGTGCTGTGCCCCACCTCTTACCGACCTGGCATATGTAGAAGAAATGAAAACATCTTGAGGCTGAAGCGTTTTAAATTTAAAAAAAGTCAAGGTTTTGCAAACCAGAGGGACCTGAGGAGAAAGTATACCCTTTTTTGCACTTGATAGTTACTATTTCTTCATGATAGGAAATCATAGTACCAAAATCTCTCCCTGTCTTTTTCCTCCCTTTTACTTCTTCAATTCTACAAGAATTTTGCACGTTTGAAAAGGAGTCTTATCGATCCTAGGTCGTTTGATCTTCTACTTACCGAACATAAGATAGTAATATGAAATCTCAAAAACCACACACTCGATCCCCTCCCACCTGCCTATTCCATGACTAAAAAATAATAACCGTTTTTAAGTTCTAATCACAGATATTGTGCTTCCTTGCTCATGGCCAGACAAACTTTTGTTTACTTAAAGTAACGATTTGTAGGTGTTAACGAGATCCATAGTATTATAACCCTCTTACAGACAGAAAAGTACGATAAATCCGTCCGGTCCAAACAGAGTCGTTACGAAACTCATCAAACAGAGAGACCATAAAGGAAGTTGGAGGGAGGAAGTGAAGTTTTGGCGCAGGGGTTTCATCATGTTAGTAGGTTGTCTATATTTAATTTAAACGGATAACTTCAGAGTCAAAGTACCCATAGCCCCCATGGACGTAATCCTGAGGACCATGATACCCCCTCCTCCCCAACGACCAATCCTTCTAATTACATTGGGCGAAATGATTGGCCTTCATGTATCTTTCGACACATTTTGGAGGAAAAGTATAGCCAAAATGGAAAGCAAAGATATGACTCGATATGACCAACTATGCTAACAACACTCATGTGTCCCCATCATGGGGCCAGAAGAAGATTTCCGTGGGGGTTAAAGTTAAAAATGAAGCCATAGCATGATCTATGCATATAAAATTCGTCGCCAAACAATATGGTTTTGGCATCGGTTGGAATCTCTTGTACTCTATATAACCGTCTTTTCTGTCAAATTTTAGTTCAATGTGTATCTCTGATGGCTTTGAACGAAAAAGCTTTAAGATACTGTGAAGCCTTTGATTCTTGCACCGTTAACATTACATAACACAACCATTTTCATCACGCTATATGCAACGACCAGAGCCCAAAATTAAAAAATAAAGTGACTTCAGCGACTTTAACAAAAGCAGAATGGGGAAGTCTGGTTCTCTTATTCTAGTCTCTTACTGCATCATTCTTGGCCTTAGGCCTGGTTTGGTTTGCTTCTTGTGGATCCAAAACACGAAATCCGATGCAAGGTCAGTAAGAGTTTCATTATTGCCTGACCACCCCTGACATATGTTTGGTTTTGATTTGAGACACACTTGTCAAAACAACCTATCTGGCCCCAGACAAATTCTCTACATAGTGACATATTGACAGTTGGAGTTTCCAAGTTGTTAACACAGTTCACTTGGCCGGTCCTGCCAAGATTGATTTCAAATTGGTCTGGCAATGTGAGAACTGTTAATAAACGTATTGTTTGTAAACAGAAGATTTCTTCGTAAGGGTTTCGTTGCATTCTTTCAAAATGGAAGGTTTCTGTTGAAACAAGTGTCTAATGTACCTTTTAAAAAGTCAAAATGACACAAAGGGGCTAGTCTGACAAGCGTTAATCGGGAGTAATTATCACTGGAATTAGTGAAAATCACTGGCTGTTGTAAGATAAGTATCTCGGGAGCAGGTCTTTTTATGCAGCGTAGGAAAGCAATCATCCGCTTGGCCAACAATTAAGACCTTACTAGCCCTTATTTCAAGTTATTCGGATGGTACGGTCAGCGACGGCGACAGGTGCCAATGTGTGTAGGAAGATGAAGAGGTGAAAAACAAATACTCTGGTCACTTCCTATTACAGAAAGAGCGCGATTTAGCTGCATCTCAAAGAAAAAATCTTCGAATCCTTTGCAGACGTGAACACTATTAACAGATAAAAGCTTTAACCTCCCAGACCGAAGGGAATAGCGTTGAGGGGACTAGGTGTCCATCCCCATCAATCGGTAGATTGCCCCCGAACTGACATAATCGAGGACATTATCATTAAGGATTGCATGCCATCGATAACGCAACATTCACTAATCATCCAATTTTGTTGCATTGGGTTACGTTTTCTGGGTCGTAGTCGCTGGGGGGGGGCAGGGGTCAATAGCCATCCCACTTTTTTTCAAAGAACACTTTCAAACTTGAATTTCACAACTTTATTCTGTGTCAAAAACTGAGTTGGTATTTAAATCATTGCGAAGTGCCTCGCTGTTCGCTAGAGTGGTAAGAAGTGATGGAGTAATCGAAGAACCTGGTTTTTGCCGGGAACTTTGGCCCCAACCACGGCCCTGGTTTTCCTTGATATAGACAATAGGCCTTGCAGTATAAGTTAGACCGCTCTGCAACTTTTATCACCAGTTATCACTTCCATGAGTCTTATCTCACAAAGATCATCATCACTGATACGGTTTTGAACGCCATTCACTCCCCTTAATAGCGGCTCGGACGGTGCCCGTGCACATGGGACATATTCCTTAGCGCACTTTAAAATCGGGTACCATCCTGACGCCACCACTGGCCATCCCGGTATTTTTAAACCCTGACCTTGTTAAACTGAAGGCAAGGACCTTATCCACTAGTCCGCGGTGGATGGTTCATCACTGGCTGGCCTTCCAGTTGGAAATGACCAGTCTTTCGACCATAACGAATATCTGTCAGTAACATGAGCAATAGTTGAAGTAACGGTTGGAGTTGACGTAACGATAACGTTGCCCACACACCTCATGGAGGAATGAGGAAAGGAATGATCGCTATTCATCGAACTGGCTTTGTATCAACGAGTCTACAATGACGCTCCATAAACCCATAATATGAAACCATTGGTGCCAGAGGCCATTAAGACACAACTGCTAAACACGATGTTAATTTATTGTTATTAGTTAAATAACAAACTTTGATTGCTTGACATTATACCTTTATATCCTGGCAACGCACAAATGACAGCACGCTCCGCTCAAGGCAAAAGAACAACAGCGAGATAAATGCAATAACAAAAGAAAAGAAGAGACGGATTTCAAACATGGTGATACGTTTATGAAGATATAATAGACGAAAGAAAAAGAAGAGGTTGGAGAGTCTTAATCCACATTTCGGGAATTCCTTAAACTACGGGTTGACCCCAAAGAAATTTACATCGAAGTGTTCTTATGTAGAGTTGAATAGTTCAGTGCTTTGTATCTTGCAGGAACTATCCCGGATTCACTCATCTGTTTTATTAGTCTCTCCATATACAGAACGGACGAATGTTTGGGAGTCGGGGGTCGGAATGTGAATTGTTTGACCCTCAAAATACAGCTTTACTCGAAAATTAATTGGGTATGAATCGACGGTTTTACAGATGGTTCAATCGAAGTGGAGCAGCGTAAATGACGGCCCCTTCGAACTGAAAAGCAACCTTAATACGACGGCAATGAAACTTGACATGCATAGCGTACGAACTTTTGTTTACAAAACCTCCGTATTCATGAGGTTTTTTACGTTAGAGCCATTGGATGGTCTTTTGTGTATAAAATAGAAAATTGATGCCATATTTTTCCGATCTAAATTACTTTTCGTCTTAGTATTTGCATTCATTGTTTCTACTATACAGTTTCCAAAGATATTTACCGGGAAAGTTATCATAGGACATATTAGCGAAAAAATCCACTGTCGGATTTGGAAAATATTCCAATCTAAAAGCACTTCTGTTCGGCAGGAATGCCCGTCGATAACTCAGAGGGCTGGTGAAGCTTACAATAATGTCATTTTGCTTTTTATCAAGAAATTATAGAAATGTCCGAAAACATTGACGTTAAAATCAGGGTACTCTTGCCTCGCTCGGCCCCCCTTTGGCCGTGCACCCATGTGTCTCTCGTAATCCTCATGGAATAAATCACGGACCTACTTTCTTCAGGTTTTGTTTCTATGGAAACTCAATAAGGGGGTTCCCAGTGCATGGCAATTTATATACTAACGTTGCTCATCAATATGTGAATGGCACCTTCATATTTCATCGTACCGCATTGGCAAAGGTCTTGTGTTTCTATGTGATCTTTCTCCATTTATTTGTATCAAATACACAGGCGCAAACACCATCAAAGTATTAGGAGCTTTGTGTGTGTGTGTGTGTGTATATGTGGATGTGTGTGTGTGGATGTGTGTGTGTGTGGATGTGTTTGTGTGTGGATGTGTGTGTGTGTGTTTGTGTGTGGATGTGTGTGTGGATGTGTGTGTGTGGATGTGTGTAGATGTGTGTGTGTGTGGATGTGTGTGTGTGGATATGTGTGTGTGGATGTGTGTATGGATGTGTGTGTGTGTGTGTGTGTGTATATGGTGCGGGGTGTTAGACGTCAATAAGCTCTTGTGAACAAATTTTCACTGCATGCTGACTAGCAAATACTAAGAAAAGAAAGGAATCCCATATTATAGAGGGAGTGGCCAGAGACTTGGTAGACACTTGGTAGACTGCCTCGTGCAAATTCAACTAATCCTTGATATATATACTTTGAGTGAGGAGAGTGGATCAAACAAGGCTACGCCCCATCATTGCCTTGGTCATCATCCCCGTCCACTTTGCTCTCTGCTACTTACAGTCTTAATTATCGACAAAAGATGCTGGCACCGATGTTGCCAAAATTCAGTCTTAAAAGGACCCACATTTAGAAGGGTTCATCATATATCTACTCTTTGACGGGAACTGGTGAAATGAACAAAATATCTGACCAAACAAAACGCCGTCTTTGCACGTTTCAACACCGTACTACCAATTTCCTATCAAAGTTGATGACACTGTCTTGGTTATTAAGGAATTGTTGTTACTACTTTTCTTATGGATGCTCTCATGTCAACCGAGTATTTTGATTCTTTAGATACGGTAAATCTTAGAGTAGTTGTTCAATTCCTGTAAAAACCCTCAAAGCGAGGCTAGCTAAACATGTTGGCCATAGAAAGAAATAATATCTGTATCCAAAGCATCAAAGTAAATCAACTTGTAACATAGATGTAACTAAACGGGGCAGGGGGCTTCCGGCCTTTCCGATATTTTCGAATTTTTTGTTTTCTTAATTTTGGTTGTTCACCTTTCGGTGGAACTATGTACACCAGATCTCCTTTAAATCAATGCGGAGGGGAAATTGATGACGTCACAAATCAAAAGTTTTGGAAATAGTAAGATTTGACTCCAGATATCAAAAGGCAACCCTGGAATAGGCCGTTTCCCAAAATACCAGACCTGTAGTGCATATAGTGTTAAACTTGAGGCGTTTGAATATCAAACATTTCCTCTCAAAACTCAGTTGACAGTCGTTGGTTCCTTACATTCGGAACCAGCATCAAATAATAAGGTTTTGTTGGAGAGTTTTAAAACTTTGAAACCTGATATCTCCAGGTTGGAAAAGGGCATCACTCCCAACTATGGCCATTGACTTTCTTACTAATAGAGCAACAGGAGGGGTTTTCCCCATAATTCAAACATTTTCAAAATTGTGACGTCATACTTTCCCTCTGCATCTGGTGATTATGACAATGTTTATTTGTCCTGTACGTATTTTGGTAAACGGACATATTTGAATCGAAATACGTCATCTCGTCGCGCGCTCTCAGGAGCATTGATATTCGAGGTGAAACTTTTCTGCTTTTAGACACTTTACAAATATTAGGCACACTACAAAGGACATCGAGTGCGGATACAATTTTTCCAAAGCCCTACTGTTACATTGCGTTTTAACGGTATCACCCGCCACACACACACACACACACACACACACACACACACACAGACCCACACACACACCCTTCCTGCAGCTATGTGCCCCAGTAGAATAACCAGGATCACTCGGTTGGTTATAACACGCCATGAAGAAGTGTGTCTGGGTTCAAATGCCGGTGGTGGCATTTCCTCATGTTTTCCTTGCATTTTTTAGATTTAACATAGAACCTTACAGCTACTGTTTGTCGTGTAGTTAATAGTGAGAAGAATTACAAAAGTAGGTTATGCATTAACTTTATGTTATCAGCTATTAATGGAGGAAAAAATAATATCATGTTCTCTTAAAGGCTGGAAATGCCTCCCGTTATCTACATTGTTATTTATCAGATTCCTTTCTATCATTTGGCCAATTATGTTGAAATCTAGCATTCAATTAAAACAACTAAATGATTGCTGTGAATAGGAGACCGATTAATCTTTCGGCAATCCTTTTTGTGTAAGCAATTTAAATACCTGAAAGTACAAAGCCAAAGATTCATTTTAGTCTTCTATGAGATAATCTCAATTAAGTGGAACGAGAGTATCTTCAACTGTGCAATCGACTTAACAATCCCAATGAGGAGGTTTCCACATTCAATCAAAGTTATTAAATCGACGGTTTAAGATGAAGGTATGCTTGCGTATTGAAACGAAGGAAGGACTGCACGAAAATACGGCCTTGACAAATTTTATCTATTCGAGTAGTAAAATAGGTAGCTGCAATTTCTGTTTTAGTTTACAGAAAAAATAGGGAACGAAGTCTTTTCTCCTGTTGAGCTGTGATTGATTGAACCCAAAGTCGGCATGACGGTACTCCTCGACCGGAGGAAGACAAAAGACAAGTTGGGGTTCGCCATCATCATTCTAGTGCATTGTGGTATACTTCGCAACACGACCAGAAATGTGGTCCACCTACTGATCTCTAAAAAACACTGGATTGAGCATCTTCCGTATCAAAGTGAGGTCAGTCGCTTGACACAATTTGAGTCGCCATCACACAAAGCTGATAAACTATGCTACGTAACGTAGCGGACCTTCCCTTGCTTCTTTATGGAGGCCTTTACTAATGGGGGCCAGCACTCATAACTACACTTTTTTGCTGTTGGAAACAATTGGAAGCTCGATCCAGTCCTTTTTAGAGATCACTGGGTCTACACTAAAGCTCCTCAATGAGCAAAATAGAAGAGTGAAATGTAACTTTACTGATTTCATAATGGTAGCAAAAGTTCATTTGCACTTGAATAGACACTTATTTACTAATGTCAAGGGAGGTCAGATTTTAGAAATGTGTAGTCTACACTCAATCATAAAAGCCGGATGTATACCAAAAATTTGAAAAATTAATTTTGTAGAAACAGAAACAGACAAAGTTGATCTTGATATTGTTGAACACCAAACTGGTTGAGATTTAGCCCTGATAACAAGTATGAATGCTCATTGGTAGGCTAGCATGTGAATTGCATAGTTTCTGGCATCAACTCCCTATTTTTTATTTATTTACTTATTTCT
>JAAAKL020008861.1:0-10096 GCA_010016065.2 Carybdea cf. marsupialis auct. non (Linnaeus, 1758)
ACACGACAACAAAAGACCGGAATCAATGGAAATTACTTTCTCATGTTAGTACGCAATCTGGTTTTACCGGAGATAGCAGAATTTCTTGATATAGTAAGTTTGGGACGATGGGAGGACAGTCCAAACTTAAGTCAATGTTCTTATGTGAATGCAAGTTTCTTTAAAACGTCTTACCCACACATGTAAAATCCAACAGGGTTCTCCCTTTTAATAAAAGCATACTAGCCATTGTAGTCCAGTGTCTATTGTCAAGTATAGGATTCTACGTAACAAGTAAACTCAAAACATACTATAACGTTTACTAAACCAAAAATCCACAAAATTCATACCGTTTACCGATCTGGCAAATAGACCAAGTTGCTTTCCTAAAGTGAAGATCTAGCAATTGGATTCACAAATTTTTATATAGCCTTTAAAGAGTCGTTGCGACTGCACAGATTGATAGATGAATTAGTTACATTGTCATGCCTTTGATCTATTTTGTTGGGATCATTGTCAATGTTATCAAAAAGTCAGATACGTGTCGGTCTCGCAAATTGCATCTGACGATGGAAGGGGAGGTCTTACCAGTTAAAAGACTCTTACCTTTTTGTTCCTTAGTGAGCCTTGATGTGATGTGTTGCAGAGATAAACTGACATTTTGGACCTATAATTTTACATTTATTAAGCCAACTGTGGAAACGAGGATGCTCAGATGATCAGATTTATTATGCTCTAAACTTGAACTGCTATTGATCAATCCCAATCTTCAATTTTTCTTCTACGTTTACAAGCATTGCAGCCATTCTGCATTTAGGCGATTTGTTTCACGCTGTCTCGGCACAAAACTGTATCAAATGAAGTCACAGAGATGCCCTTCAAAAAAACCTTAGAATTCGAGAAACAAAGATTTGCCATATGAATATCTAGCAAAGGACATTTTTAAATACCTTGAAGATTTTTAAGTTTTAAGGGTAAGGGCATGCCAGAGTTTCGAAGTCAGCACTATGATCTTTAAACACTGTCATCCCACACCTTGATACAATGTACTTGCACAAGTTAACCCGATTTGTATGGCCTTTTTGCCACTGTAAGAGGGGTTTATGACAGTTTTCGTTAAGTAGGGTCAGAAATGACAATTGCCTTAACATATATTTTATTGCTAAAGGAGAAAAGGAATATACCATAATAGCAAGTATCCTTTACCTCATTTTGCTTCGTCATTGATTAATAAACTAGATATGTAATTGATGTTATAAAATATGAGTATTTTGATAATGATTACCATTTCGATAAATTAATAAACTCCAGTTCATAGTGCACACTGCTAACACGAAATTGCTTATACGAGGCTTGATCAAGAGCCTTTAGTTGAAGAAGATGTCCCTGCATGACCGTTCCATTGAACATAAGGTGCCCTGAGAAGTAATACATTGTATGATTTCATAAAATTTGTTGGAGTAGCAGCACAAGCCTGAGACTCAGGGTAGCAATAGCTTGGCTTTCTTACGTTTTATTTTCTAGGGCTTATTCGCAAGGCCCGGGTCTTGGCTTATTTGCCTATGATCAAAATGTTTTGTGAAGTCCTATACTGATATATGCAATTCTTTCCTTTCACTTGGTCTATCCTAAATGAATCCCCGTTGGCATGTCCATACACGCCTACCCTTCGGCTTTTAAGATACCGATTAAAAATATGTGTGACAAAAGTAAGTTGGACTGAAGGCAATTTCTCACTGTCGATTAAGGGGTATAGTGTGTGTCTGTGAAATTTGAGTTTCCAAACTAATCGGCTTCTATCCAGCAAAATTTGTTGCCTTTTTATGCAAGACAGATGTATAAATCTGCATACAATACATGTATAGCATATACGTATGTAAACATTTGCATCTAATCTGTAGCTTATATTTTGCCATTCATGTACAAGACATCACGTAAGAAAGACATAACTGTACACGTATGTACCCTTAACATCCGTATGAATTATGTAAATGCTAATTATGTAAATGCTAATTATGTAAGTGCTAATTTTTGAGTAATATGCTGCAGCAGTTACACAGACTTTACTATGCAAGAAGGGAACGTGACTAGACAACAAGCCATCTTATCAACAACGCTGAGCAAACGTTTCTTTTACTTCCTTCCATGATAATCCTAAGATAGAAAGCAAGACAACAACAGCAGGGACTTCATTGATTTCCTTTGGATTTCGCTTACGGCCAGAATTACGTGCTCTTTCGCAGTTTTCTCAACATTTCAACAGCAACTGTCTCTCACGTTTGTATAGCAGTCTATGTCCTTCTAAACCAATTTATAACCCTGGTATCAGGTATCAAACCATACCACATAAACCAATCTTAGTTTTGAGGTTCAATCTTAACAACCGACAAGATTCACTCACTGATTTGAATCTTTACACAGGAAGTGTTCTGGTCAGTCAAAAGAAGGTGATAGTATCTTTCCTTAGCCAGTTTCTCTCATTTAAGTATATTATAGCTTGTACCGAAGGGATTTGCTTTGCTGATGAGTACAAGAGAGGGTAGACGTAACTCCTTCATATCTCGGCAACGCACGTGGACAGAAGGGGTAACAGCACTAAATTTAGGAGCGCCAATGATATGAGGGGAACCAGTAAATCTTATCAATGATTGATATTTCAATCTGTTCAATACATTTAGGTGAAACATAAAAAATAAGAATAAAATCAATAACCTAATTGTGTGGTATCTCTAGTTATTCCATCAGTGCCAGATTCTGATGACCATCCAATACTGACCATCCAATGCAGGTGTTTTACGAGTAATAATATTTTTGAGTAATCTTTTTACTGCCTCTTGCTTGTACAGCATGAAAATTTTGAAAGCTAGATTGAGTATTTCACCAATAATTCAAGTGTCGCACAAGATAAGAGTAATAATACAGATTTGGGTGACCCTATCAGTAGATTGTCAATGGTTATGTACCTAGTATTAGACAATCAAATGAGATGGAAGGACTTTTGCTTCTGAAGTTGATGACCAACACATCTTAAGACCTGAAACAAATCTTTCCTTTCCGTTGGCGCAGATATAAAAAGGAAGCAAGGCTTTTAAAGAAGACAGCATATGTTGCAAGTGTAGCTACTATAGGACCTACGTCACAAATAGGCATTCCGAACAACAATCCTTAGAATTGCCGACATCTTACTAGTAGTTCTTAAAGACATTTTGAGTCTATCCCAATAGACCAATTACAAAAGGTCATTGTATACACCATAAAGAAATTTACGAAGAGGCAAAAATTGGTGCCGAGACATGCAGAGTGCTTTTATCATAATTATCATGCGTTGATTTGAAGATGGTCCATTTCTTACTTGGCTACAATAAGGTTAAATGTTTTCTTCTTCGTGAAATGCAGTGCCATACTAAAGACATGACATTGAGTAAAATAAAAAATGGACAAAGAAAGATGCTCTTTTAGTTTGGACGGAAGACGACTAACAACCAACTTTTAGCAGATCCAGATGCTAGGCATACCAAAAAGTATAAGAGAAAATTCTTCCGCAGCCATTGATAGTGTCTCTTTTTTAAAGAATCCATTTCAAAGTATAATGTAGAACTGAAAAATATTTTTATTTCTATTTAAATTTTCTTTTGTATTGTTTAGACTCCGTTAGCGCTAACAAGAAAATTACCGTAAAATCTTGTTTTTGAAGAACTTTTTGAAGAAAACCATGATGATCCTAAAAATCAGTAGAAGTGCGATCCACGTTATGTATCAGGAAAAATACTTTCTAACAGGAAAATAAGAAAATCTACATTCAATACAAAACCAAAGACGTACTTAGGGAAGGATATTTAATTATCATGGCACCGCATCAGATAGACATATCAGCTTTTTTATAAGCAAAACAGACTTTTTTCAGAGGATCAAAACTGCTTCAGTCGCTCTTATACATGGTCACTTGTTGCCTAATTATGGCTTGCTGAATATCTATGTGGTAAATACGAATTCGCATGTTTATATACTTAGGTAATATTGTCTAATAAACGAACTCTTTCCATTGCTTCAATATGTCCTTTTCAGCCCCATTCGCCCCCTTTTATTTTTAGCTAGCAGTTCTTGTTGCGTTCATTTTTGTTGCCTTAAGGACAAACCTACTACAGGCTGAGCTGTTGCGTAGCAGTTGTTTGACAGATTGAAGACTAGCATTGCTTGTCAAACGTCGCTTATACGAAAAAGAACTTAGTGAACAACCAAGTTTTAAACAGACCAGTTAATTTTAGTTGTATAATTTATAGTAGGAGATTCTATAAAGAATGCAAAGGAGGAGCTGATATCACGTGTAACAACTCACGTCATACATTACGGTCTTTCCACGCTGTCACATCATTTTTATCGTAATTTAGAGGAAGAAACTAAACTTGCTTTTAACACGCGTGTTTACCGCAGACCTGTATTCTGTCTTATCAAGCTGTCAAGGACGGAGAAGCGAGGACATTTCTTCTGTATAAAAGTCATGCTTTGCAGTATCACATTCTCACGCTAGGATATTTGATGAGACTGGGATGTGGTAAGAGCTTGTCATCATGCATGGTTTGCAATGAATAGTGGTTTTGTCTTTGGTGGATTGTTATTCTAGGTGCTTGCAAATGGCCTGAGATATTTTTAAATGACTGGTTAACTAAAGGTCATGCCGTCAAGACCAAAAACCCAATAACAATATGCTAGGATTTCGACCTAGAATTGTTTCGTACGAGATTTCTGAGGAAAGCGAAGTAGAAAGCATTTAACAGGTTCTCGCAGCTCTTCATATTGGTGTCAGCTATTTTTGCAACTATAAAGCAACTGCACTTGCAAAATGCAACGGATGCACCAACCCCTCACTTTATGCCATGAAGCACAACTCATAAGCTGCATACACCCAAATTTGGGCAAGCAATTTTTTCCGGCATCTTGCAAATGATGAGATAATAAAAGTAAACTTTTTTAGTTGCAACTATATGATACGAAAGAAATAATTATGTCCGTTTATACAAAGTGCCCTTCATTCTTTGGTGCTTTCTTCGATAATGTGCAAAATTTACGATGTATTTTATGCGATGTTCTTTGATCAGAAGTCGATAATCGAAAACCCTATTGCAATTCATAACTTCTTGTACAAAAAACAGTTAGCCAACACCGTTCCCTATAATATCTTGTTTAAATTCCAAAGATATTTATCAAGCTGATATTTCCTCAAAGTGACTCAGCAGTCGGCTACCATGTCGTTGAATATCTGACATGTGCTAAGGATTCCAAAATGATTTGTTTAGGATACGGGCAACATTTCTACTCTTGAACCCAAAGCTCTCGAAGCCGGCATTTTCAATAAATTTCAGTAACTTGTCGATAAACTGAACTTGTTTATGCGTTTTGCAAGAAAGTTCGTGGTCTAAAAGATATCCCCTATACAGATTATATATTTAATTTATATTTTTATTCTCTCCTGCATCATAGAATTCTAGAGAAACGTTTCGTCTTCATTTTAGGTGTTTACTGTGGGCAGTGTCTGGCGGAAACAGTGGCGCAAGTACGGGAGGGAGACTGAGGGCCATGATCTCTCACTATTCAACTATGTTAATCTCGCAATTTGTCTGAGTCGTATATGTAAAGAGTATGTTTTTTAGTAGTTTGACGTCATCGATCTTGTCATTATGACTTACCTTTTTGTTATTGGAAAGAGGAAGTGAGCTGGGAGCGAATGTAAGGCTATTTCATGGCATTGTTAAGAATTGCGCTAGATAGAGTTAGCAATAATTGTGGCCGCGATTATACAATTTTTAATTGAAAGAAAACAGGGTGTGGTTTCTTGATAAATTTTCACCCCAATTTATGAAGAAGGCTACGACCTTGGGCAGAAACTTTTTGCAAGAGTGAATTGATTTCTAAAAGCAATTTACACATTACGTAGGTAACTGACAGCATCATCAAACGAATTCACAATTTGCACACGATCGCTAAACTCTTGTTTACAGTCTACCTTGTTTCACTGAAAAAGTGCATCACTTGGATAAGAAGAAAGAAACTTCCAAAACACTTTTTAAAAATTCACCATCAATTAAATTGAAGAATGATCGCAATTTAAGATTTTTCGAACAAGCCTCCAGTTGAATTTCTGAGGGTGATATGCAGTACTTAGAAGCGTGAAGACGACTGATCAAACTTTAAAGTTCCACTAGCTATGTCCTCCCCATTAGGTTTCATACTAAAATTGCCAGCTCTATAGTTGCCAAGCAAAGTCGCTCATTGGCGGTTATCTTCCTACGCCTGTAGTACCTCTTCTGTAACACGTGACCACCTTTTATTGTACACAAGATGACCATTGAATATAGGAAGCTGAACCTTAAATAATAGTTAAAAACCTGCGGGAATCAAGGAAGCTGTTTTCTCTTTATCCAGGACGGATACTTTAAGAATACTAAGGAATGAGTGTGATCGGAAGCAAACTAAATGAGATGGGTAGGGCTTTGTGTTGCTCGATTAGAAGATGTTATGTAGAAGCAGAGTGAGGGCGGGGTGGGTTGTGATGGGTCGAGGTGCTAATTCAAGGAAGATTATATCTAATTAAAACTAATTAAGTTCTAAATAACTTTGCGTTTAGTAAAATAAAACGTTCTATTTGTACTACCCAGCACAAGCTATAGCAGAATGCAATTTTACCATTATAGGATTGTTTTGCTTTCTAGGCTAGCTAGTACCTATTTATTAATAATCTTAGCAATCCCTGATCCTGCTCCCTGATTTTACAAGTAACTCCTTTCGGGGAAAACCTCCCTCCACCCTAATCTTACACGAGCGCGGCAAACAAATCTCGTCATGTTCCAGTGCTAAGAACTACTGAAAACTTGATCAACACCGTGGCCTGGCTGGTGTTGATTGTTGCCGATTCATTGTGGTTTAAGGAAAAGCCGACCAGAAGTAGGTCCCAGGCTTCGTGCTTCATTGCTGAGAGAAAGGATTGATGTATCTGATCATATGAAGCACGTGGAAGTAAATGAAATATTGGGATAAATAAACAGTGGAGGGAAGACCTTCCGTATCACAGTCATACCTAAAGAACCTTGCGCTGCATGTAATCATGGTACCAACAAACTGTACATAGCCCAGAGCCCTGACTCTCCAAAATCACTCCTGTTTTCGATATAGGAAACAAGTTTTTGTTCAGTGACTTATAGCATCAATGGTGATACGGAAGATCCAACTGAAAAACCAGCAAAATGTCTGCTTCAACTACCTATTTTGAAGTGTGGTGTATTTATTGGATGGCGGAGGGAGGAAGGTAAAATAGACATTACATAATCAGGGTAAGGTTGTGATCTTAGCGATAGGACAACAATGTTGTAATAACATAATCTTGCATTTCAACACCTTTAAAGAGTATAATTTTTTTGCATGGGGACTGAGTCAAAGTTACTTTTGTTGGCACTACTTCCTTTAAAATATTCATACTGTTAAACGGAGTCAAGAGAAAAACATTGATTATTTATTATAATTATAATTATTAATACTGTTTTACTTTTGCTTAAGGCACAGCTGACGCTGCATAAAACGGTACCGTGCTAGAGTATAAGTGTAAATAATCATACCTATAATTTAATACCTTTTCTTGATTCTGGGAGATTTTAGCACATTATTTGGAGGAGTAGTAATGATCTCTTTCATAGGAGTAAAGCCCAGCACCTATTACAAATGACATGAATCCTTTA
The DNA here is from genome assembly GCA_010016065.2 of Carybdea cf. marsupialis auct. non (Linnaeus, 1758). Classification (NCBI taxonomy): domain Eukaryota; kingdom Metazoa; phylum Cnidaria; class Cubozoa; order Carybdeida; family Carybdeidae; genus Carybdea; species Carybdea cf. marsupialis auct. non (Linnaeus, 1758). Next base: position 7,707 of record JAAAKL020008861.1, read on the forward strand.
TTAATCTCCAAACTACAAATTTTCGTGGTACATGTTTGTATGAGTTACCAACGTTTATTAGCTTTAATAACCAGCGACCGTTCATTCGACCCAGAAAATGCTCGCCACTGTGCCATCATGCAGACTGAAACTTCCCAGCACAAATGTGAAGAAAAAAATTTCTTGTGATTTTATCAATTCCTATGCAAGACAAAGTTAACCCGTCAACCGATATTCCTGGTTTAGCAGAAAAAGCAGAGCCCTGGTGCATATTGGGTAACAGGTGGGAGAAGGGGTTGAATGAAACACTAGAGTATTGTAGTGGAAGACACAGGTTACGATTTTAGTTGTAAGCTAAAATTGCATCGGCATGCTAAGAGTAGCAATTTCGTTCTATCCGCAACGCAAGAGTTTTCTTGTTTTTATGTGGATTGACCCAAGGACAGGAAGATGAAATGCATACCTAGCCTTTCCTATGATATGGAAGCGTTCAACCGTATATACTTAAGTCACTTTGCAGACAGAGAGACTTTTTACTTTTCACTGGACTTTTCGGGTAACTACGTAGTTCTAAGGGACGTTGATTGGTGAAGAGCACAACTGTTGAATTTCTGATTTGCTTTTTTCAACACACAGGTAGGTATACGCTTTGGTCTGCCCTTGATATTTCATTCTGGCGATTTGTATTCTGAGAAGTGTCGGAGAAGGAGACATTTTCAGTACAGAATACTTTTACTATTTCGCGCTATATTGATGCTTTGTATCATAAGCAATCTGTTTAACTTATGTATAGTAAGCCAAAGATTTCAGCTTCCAAATAGTATGGTCTACGCCTTTACGACAACAATTTACTATGTTATCAGTCAAGCCTTACTTATCTGTCTTTGTAGTGTACCTTTGTGTGTCTGTGAGTGAGATGTCCCAACATATATATACTCATATTTTTTTTATTTCTTCCAGAAAAGCCTATTTCTTCAGTGGAAATCTCTGATTCACGCTAACAGAGAAATCGATATGTACTATGTCCACGTTCCTGCAAAGTCTGTGAATATAACTAAAAAGGACGATGATCAGTATAAGTAGACATTGTGAAAATCTCCGATGGCAAGCTTGAACGGGGCGTGTTGAAGATAAGCGACTAGTGATAAAAAATTACCTTACGAATCAAATAAATGGGCCCAGTACGTAATACAAAAGTAGCAAATAGGTAAAAAGTTTTTGAAAACACTTAACGAATTCATGATTTTTGGCCTTATGTTCTCTTTATCTTTGTGGCACTCAAATGAAACTCTACGTTTGTCTGTAATCGCTAGATCGCAGGAGATTCAAGGAGAATTCCCAGTCTCAAGGTGTCCATACTGGAATTGGTGTAGAAAAAAAGAGAAGGGGAGTGGTGTTAATTAAAGAAGGGAAATGCATTTTTTTATTAATAGAGTATTTTGGCAAAACGAGAGGTGCTACAGAGTGCAGAATTATGGCTCGTTTTCGGAGGGGATCGTGTGAATAGAAAAAAGAAAATTTATAGATAGACAAAAGCTAACTATTCACATGTTTACCAATGAAAAGTAAAATACAAGCCTGACGAAAAGCTAACTTCAGTAAACTGACAATGATTAAGTTTTGTCATCTCTTACAAGATAAAATAAACTCACTCAAGAGAATAGAAATTTTAATTTACAAAGAGATATTACTAGCATAACAAAAATTCTAATCTCGTTGACACTGACCTAGAGTTTCATATCAAAATAACAAGAGAAAGTTTTAAGTGATTGCGTCTTTTAAAAGATATTAAAATTCTGAAGGTGGGACTACTTTCCTTTCAGAGGGAATACTGTGTTACATACAATGCATTCACATTTGCAAATATTACTAGATGTCGTTTTATCATCAATAGTTGGAAGTTGTAAGCGATTTAAGGTCTATGTTATGTTTTCGTCATTTAAGAGCAATTTCAAGCCCAATTAAGAATTAAAGCTGATCTTAGTCAGAAATTATCAGTGACATCTTAACACGAGAGCGTATTTAACATAGAGCAGCAAGATTCATGATAGCCGACTACCGTTCCATAAGTAAAGACAGTGTAGCATCCATGCTACAATCAGTCAACTATCATCACCGGAGAAACGAGATCGTCGCAAAAGACTTACTTATCTTTACAGAGTCGATAAGGGGTTAGTGCTAGCCATATCTCTTTAAACGTTCTTAACACCAAAGAAAGCAGGCAGATCAAAATCAGAGCATCAGAGCATCAGAGCATCAGAACATCAGAGCATCAGAGCATCAGAGCATCAGAGCATCAGAGCACCAGAGCATCAGAGCATCAGAACATCAGAGCATCAGAGCATCAGAGCATCAGAGCATCAGAGCATCAGAGCATCAGAGCATCAGAGCATCAGAGCATCAGAGCATCA
>JAAAKL020008862.1:0-15552 GCA_010016065.2 Carybdea cf. marsupialis auct. non (Linnaeus, 1758)
TGAAGAATTGATGAGAGCTATGGCCTCTACAAAGAAGAGAAAACTCGACCAAGAAAATCGAACTTTTCAGTCAAGATTGGAAGAATATTATTCATTCATCGAGTTCCAAGGTAAGCCAATGTGCCTGTTTTGCTTAGAAGCCATGGCAGTCATGAAAGACTTCAATTTAAGTCGCCACTACACCTTGCACACAGTTAAATATGAGAAATACACCAGAGCTGCAAGGGCCGTTATGGTAACCGACTTGAGACCAAAAGTAAACCAACAGCAGCAACTTTTTACCAGAACCACAACGACACAGGAGTCGGCTCTCAATGCCTCTTATGGTGTTTCGCTCGAGCTTGCCAAGGCCAAAAAGCCATTGGCAGATGGGGAAATTGTGAAAGGATGCGCCATAGAAATGGCTTACAAAAAGTGGTGTTATTTAAAATTCTACTGTAACTTCTCTCATATTTGATTAGTTAGGGGGCGTGGTCATGTGGCGCCCGGATGGTGATGGTGAAAAAATATGGCCTTCTTTATTATAGAAGTTGCCCATCCCTGGGTTAACTTATATGCAAAAAACTTTATTTCCCGGTTTCTATTTGGTCAGACCTTCGTATTTTCTCCTGATCACAAGCCACAGCATTATCATATCTTTGATCTCTAGACAATTGAAGATGGAGGGAGCTGCCGCCACATACATCTCCAAACTGGCTAATGTGTTCTTCACAAGTGTCATGGAAACTGGGAAAGAATTCAAGAGCGTATTTATTGCCGCTTCATCTTCTTCAGGTATTGTATTTTATTGTGATTGACATTTAACAAACTATAACACTATGTAAAAAACTAGTTAGTGCTAGTTTGTGTCAGAGGTAGATGCAGGTAACAGAGAAAAAAATAAAGCAAAGGGCATAAATAATAAGTTGGCCTTATACAAGATAAAACGCAAACTCAGGTGTGAAGAGAATGATAAAGAAGGATAAAGAAAAACATGACATATAGCAATGTCAACGAATAGAGGAAAACGCGAACAATAGCTCGAGGTTGATGTATAAAAACTGCAAAACAATTTCCCCAATGAACCATTTCGGTAAAATTTTTCTGAATGTCATATCCTACGGAATGAAAATAAACCTGAAGGAAGAAATCAGTGAGGAGTCGGTAGGATTTAGACCAGGGAAGCCACTAGAGACCTCAGAGTGGTCATAAAAAGAATCGAGAGTTTAACAAAACTATCTACTTCAGTTTGCTTTCGATATGGTTTCGCACGAAATGCTGTAAAATGTCATGACATATTGTTGAATTGATAAATGTACACAACAAACAGAAAGCAGCAGTGAAAACAACGCAAGGGTTAATTGACTGGTTTAACATAGAACGAGGAGTTAGACAAGGGTGTATTCTGACACCACATCTTTTTAGCATCTACTCAAAACAGATCATGCGAGAGCCTTTTGGATATTTCATGGGTAGCATAAATGTGAACGAGGAAATAATCACCAATCTCTGTTACGCTGACGACGTACTACCCATTGCTGGCACCGCGAAAGAGCTTCGACAAATGGTGGAATAGTCAACACAACTTCGAATACGTCGGGTTGACCCTAAATCGTAAAAAGCTAAGTTATTAAAATATCCAGAAATGCAAAGTGTCAAGTGACTCAATGACCAAATAGCATAACAAAAATTTATATGTGGAGAACAACAAAATCGAAAATGCAACGGATTTATTTATTTGGGAGCATTGTATACGAATTATTATGACGACAGCAAGGAGATTAGCCGAACATTGAGCGTAGTAAGAGGAGCAATGGTATCTATTAACAACATAAAAAATGCTAATTAAATACTATGGTTTTTAGTATTGCAATTTACGGGGAGGGGAGGTGGCGTTTAAGGCTCTAAATAAGAGGATCAGTGTATTCGAGTTATGACGTTACAGAAGATTATTAAGAAAACGTGGGGAAGAAAAATGAGTAGGTATGAGGAAGGATGAAGTGTTAAGGTCGATTGATAAAGATGATGAATAGAAGAAGATAGCTTTTCTCCAACACGTGTTACGGAAGGATGGTCTTAAAAGGCAACTTCTAAAAGTGTACTGTAAGAGGAATAGAGGTCGTACAAAAACAACATACGTTCATAATGTCAGAGAGCATTTGAATGGAATGTGTATCAAAGATATCTTCCAGTTATCAAATAGTGGTATGGTACACAGTAGTGGCATAGTGGTCGAGTGTTAGATTCACAATACAAGGCTCGTGAGTTCAAACCGACCCTGAGCTTGCCTGCCACGATCCCGGAGGTACTGTGCTTTGTCGTCTGGTCTCGTAAAGTGGGAAAACTATGTTTCGAGAGATAGGACAGACAAGGGACTGCAAGCATGAATAGACTGTCATCTGAAGGGGAGAAAGTAACCCCTTTCCTTGTAGTGGCTTCGCATTAGAACAGGGTTAAAAGTAGTTTAAAAAATGATGGAAATGTATGGAGAGCCACAGTAGTTGATAATTGAACTAGTCTGCATCCTAATGATGATTTGAGGAGAGACATTAGGGTTGAAAAGCTACAAGAGAAAATGAAAATATATCGCCACCGGGATGCCTGTAATTTTCTACACAGCGAGTGACAGAGGCAAACCCCAGATGAGGTAACAGACAGACAGACAAGAGACAAGAGTGAACTTTTAATAAAATGTGGTCATTGTTTGATATGCCCCCCAACCACCATCTGTCCTCGATATTGTTAGTTATAAACTCTTCTTAAACTCCTATAATTGACTTATAATTTTTTACTTAATCTGTTTAGTGCTTTACACAGTGCGATCGCTTTCCCATCTTTAGCGTATGTGGTATGGGCTCATCGTCAGCTACAGCACTTCGTGTCTGTGTTCGTTCGCCAAGTGTTTGCCAGGAACAGTGGACTTTCAGCCGTCGCTGTTTGTATTGATATTGCAATGGACCACTGTCGTAAGGTAAGCAGTTTGTGCAAGATGACAGTTTTTTAACCAAATGATTTCCTTTGGAAAATAACAGGAAACCGATTTTGATAAGTCTGCAACTGTCAAGAATCATTGTTTTCAACTCACTATACACGAGGCAACACTGTAGCTAGCTACGAAGCAACATTTGTAGCTAGCTTCAAAATGTATGCTTTCGGAGCCTTGACAACTTTCTCCCTTTGTTCAACCAATCAGATCACTTCGTAGATTACTATATTTCAAAACATATATATCGCCTGTCAGCTACGATCAATAGGGGAAGGAGGAGGTGACGAGAGATATGACCAATGACCGTCATTTTGGTTAATTACAAGGTACAGTAGCGTGGAATCAAAACTGGTGTAAGCTATGATAGATTATCGCCATGTTACACGAAGCGGGTTAACAATCATTTACAACACATTTGGTTACTTACTAGCGCGGTGCATGCAGCTGGCTGCCGCATAAGCTCATGTGTGATTAGCCTTAGATTTAATAATTGCATACCTTCTTTTGCCATTAACGCTGAGTACATCGTCGCCTCTTCTCCCATTTCCACCCTTTTGAATTGATCTCATTTTCAAAGTTTGTCAATCCAATAACATTCACTCTTTAACAGCATGCCTCTTGAAGTAGAGCCCTTCGTAAGTAAGCCCGGTGCTGATAAGAACTGTTTTAGAATAAGGGATATATCAGATTATTGAATTGAAGAAGAATCTAACTTGAATATCTGTCGTGAACATAATTACGTCGTATGTTTTGCCAGTTGCTTATAAACATAAGGTTCCCTGGCCAAAAATTGTCACGTTGTCGTACATCAATTGTCAGTCGTCATACATCACACACCATTCACCGCATGTCTCACAACATGCACATCACGCATACCAAGCGTCACACTATTCCTTATTCTCTTTATTGTTCGGTCCCCTTATATTTCGGTCCTTTCACTTTTGGTTCTCTATAATTTTCGTATAATCCACACATTAAGGGTACGTGTGACGTGCGAAAATGTGACTCCAATGACCAGTCATCTTTATGCCTGCTGCATCTATAAAGGGTATCACGTAAGTGAGGTATGTCACGTGTATCTCGTAACAGATTGCCGCTGCTAGAGTAAGCAGTCAACCTGCAAGTAATTGATAAGTTTGCCGGCATTTGATAACCGAAGAAGATGAAGGCAAAAGGTGCACGCTGCCATTTATAACTTTCGTAAGACAAAGATATTTCAGCAGTACGATGGCCTCTTTAATTCCTCTATTTGTAAATGTTGAACTCGGGGTGGGGGTTAACTTTGCAGCAGAAAACTACATATTTCATATTTAGCGCCAATAAAACCCAAACTACGGTTGTCAACGTGACTGTTATTTAAATTTATAAGTAATTTTAGAATGACCAAATAAACGCAAGTTTTGATAAACCAAGTAATGGCGTCTTAGATACAATTACAATGATGTTATTTATGATTGTGAATACAGAAATGTTGTTTTCCTAGAAGTAGAAATGTCGTCAACGAATCTCGGAGTTGATTGACACATGTGCCACTGGAATTGACGTACACCGTCATTGATTCCCTTCCCTAAAAATATACCTCGCTTGGCCAGCCAGTTCTTCTGTTTGTGACACCATTGTTTATTTTATTTGTTATTTTTCAGCTTTTTACAATTGGTCTTGACCTGACCTTTGACATGCAACATATGCTATTGAAGCATCTCATGGAGGCACTTTTCGATAACAGAGATCAGCTGATTGAGGGAGCAAAGCGGAGGGGACATGTAAGTTGAATGTTACATCCTGCTTGTTGCATATCCCATTTCATTATACAAATTGAACCAAGTTCTCCTAGGAAGTGTAATGTGAAAACTGCCCTTGGGTAGAGTCATTCCTTAAATTAAGAACCAAGATTGTGAAATACAGTATGTAGGAGAAGCTGTACATTTACCTCTCTTGTTGCTTTTAGAGTTTCCAATAAGCGTACACTGAAGGGCAGCAAAAGTTCTGTAGCACTGGTTTCCTTTCTCTGTTCACGTGCTATTCTACATTGGCGCTTGTAGGATTTCCACTGTTTAGTCTAATGTAGATTGCCTTCATCTTGTGAGCAGAATTATGACGTAGGAACAAGCAGGTCGCACGCAAGCTCCCGCCTTATTGAATGTACGTTTAACGTAGTATAATAATTATAACATGCAATAGTGGTTCGACGAAAATCATTCTGTAGCTTATATGACAGGCATCTCAGTGATTCTCCATCACTCAGATTTTATTCCATTAGTTTCATAGCATTCGCTTTCAACATGAAAAATGCCATACCCATTTTACGGATAGAACGTCTGCAATAAAAAATTATTGTATTCTGCTGCTTATTCCAGTAATCAATGTCGAACTATGCTTTCCTAGTAAAATTGGGCTTTAAATTATTTCAACACCCCCAATTGAAATCTTTTTCATGTATAATTTTCAACTTTCCATGTTATTTATCAATTTATTTTAATGCCAGAAGTTTGCTTTTCGTGTCACCATTTTTCTGAACGCGAGATCAACAATTAAGAGGTGATTCATGTGGATGGTCTTTTTACTATTTGTGTTCATTTGTAATGTAAATTTTCATATATGGTGGATAGTGGTACATACTCCTTCGTAATCGCACACTCTTCATTATGCGCACTTAAATAAAGGTACAACTCCTAGGATGCGCATGTCGGAAACATCATGCTAGGAAAACTATGTAAAGATGATTCGATTCGAGCGCAGAAGGACGCACACCGGGAAAACTGTACTAGAAAAGAATACATAGGGTATTCTCGTAGGGTATTCTCGTAGGACCCAGTATACAGGAAAGAGTTTAAATCGATATCGGAGGCAGAGAGCAATTGATTTAGCGGAGGCGTTAAGGCCAGGAAAATTGGATATGCGCTGAAAAGTTTTCTTGGTTGAATGTGGTGAAGAATGGAACACATCACTTGCAACGACTGTAGTAGAATGAGGATGTTTTACGTCGCTTTGATGATTAATAATCGAAGTGGTCCAGAGTAGGCAGCTCTTGCCGCACCACATTGTAACACATCGGGGGGGGGGGGGGGGAGTGAGACGAGGCCAAAAGGGCCTGCTTTGAACAGAGGGAGAAGGATGGGAAAGAGAAGGAGAAAGGGAAAAAGAAGAAAAAAGAATCCACAACATAGGAAGCTTTAGCACAGACTACCACAGGTTGTAACAATAAGAGACAAGAGTCCCCTCCCTCATTTGACGGTGGAGCTGGATAAGTAATTCGCTCCTTTGTTAATGCACTTAAGATATTTTCTTGGTTTATTTCAGTATTTATCTGGTTTTCTAACAAAGTTCTGTATTCCTACATAGGAAGAATCATGGAAGGCAATGGACTACAACAAAAGACCGGACGAGCTCAAAACTGTACTTTGTGAACTCGAATCTCTTGGGATAGAAAATCCAGAGCGGCTAGTATCAGGTAACCTGTCAATAGTAATATTTTTGAAAGCTAAAGTTGCCCTTTAAAGTTTGATTAGCTTAGTCATCTTTGTGCTATAGCCTAAATAACGATATGTCCACAGAATAATAAGGAAAGCATCGGTAAGGGATTACACAGCCAGTGGTCTCTCAGATTTTAGTAATTGTTTGATAACTATATGTAACTCATTACGTCGTACAATTCAATCGTACCTACCAGAGCATACCTTACGGAAGTGAGAACCTCTTGTTGCCCTTGTAGTGATTTATTACACTCTTTATATTATCAATCAATCAATCAATCAATCAGTCAATTAATCAATTAATCAATCAATTAATCAATCAATTAATCAATCAATTAATCAATCAGTTACTCAATCAGTCAATGCAATAAAACAATGAAAAGCATAGCGTGTGTCACAACCTAACGGTAATTTCAGCTGCAAGAAAATCAAACGAAGAACTTAACAAAGACTTCGATGAAGTGTTGGCTCGAGAATATTTGCAACTGAAATAGCTTTCTTTATGCGGGGTATTTACAATACCGGATCGTAGAAGTCATGAGATGAACTCAAGGACACATCAGGATTCCCGTATACCGCAGAAACAAAGGATAATGGTTCTAACAGCAAACATGTGATAGGAACTAGAACGTGAGACTTATGACTTGACCTTATTATCTTACGATTAAATAATTCTGTGAGAGTATGTTAATTGTGCTGATGACTGGTGCATAGTGCATCTTGTGACATAGTCTACTGCCAAATACAAGATTTCTGGGTCGATGTTTGTAGGATGATAACTGTATTTATCTTCACATAATAAATAACCTATTGGGATCAGTACCGCCACTCGCCAATCAGTAGATGAGTTTACTCCATATCAATACCTTCTATGTTTCTCTAGCTTACCTAATTGAAAGAAAGCTGATTTTGGAAAAGTTTGATATAGACTTTTCTAAACATACTAACTGTGGGTCATTTGGGACCGTTAACGTCTCGCCAGACCTCCAGATATTACCATTTCTCAAATATAGTACTTTCAGACTCTCAGGCCCATTCCAACAAGTCATGAATTGAAAGGAACATGCTTAAATATGAACATATTTATATTACCTTTAATATAAATTCTAACGTTAGGTTTATTTAGAAGTGAGAAAAATGGTCGAGAAGAGAGGATTTCAAATGATTTCAGATCTAAAAAGATTCTAAGGAAGACTTTCCGCGGTCAAGTCTCATTGCGCAGAGTCTGGTCTCTAAAATTGAGTATAGCTGTGTTTCGATGACCTTAATTGAAGGGTTAGGAGCAGATATGGTAACTTGAGTATGTTATCGTCGTGCATCACATAGCTCAGTTGGTAGAGTACACGCTTTAAATGAGTACATACTTTAAATGAGTACACGCTTTAAATGAGTACACGCTTTAAATGAGTACACGCTTTAAATGAGTACACGCTTTTAAATGAGTACACGCTTTAAATGAGTACATGCTTTAAATGAGTACATGCTTTAAATGAGTACACGCTTTAAATGAGTACACACTTTTAAATGAGTACACACTCTAAATGAGTACACGCTTTAAATGAGTACACGCTTTAAATGAGTACACGCTTTATATGAGTACATGCTTCAAATGAGTACATACTTGAAATGAGTACACACTTGAAATGAGTACACACGTTAAGTGAGTACACACGTTAAGTGAGTACATGCTTTAAATGAGTACACACTTAAAATAAGTACACACTTTAAAAGAGTACACGCTTTAAATGAGTACACGCTTTAAATGAGTACACTCTTTAAATGAGTACACGGTTTAAATGAGTACACGCTTTATATGAGTACACACTTTGTATGAGTACATGCTTCAAATGAGTACATACTTGAAATGAGTACATACTTGAAATGAGTTCACACGTGAAATGAGTACACACGTTAAGTGAGTACATGCTTTAAATGAGTACACACTAAAATAAGTACACACTTTAAAAGAGTACACGCTTTAAATGAGTACACGCTTTAAATGAGGACACACTTTAAATGAGTACCCGATTTAAATGAGTACACACTTTAAATGAGTACACATTTGATTTGAGATGGGTCATATACCCCTTCCCAAAAAGGATGGCCGCATCAAGTCAATTCGAGTCAAAAACCGACAGAAAAGTCTGGCTTAGATCAAGTTTTAATCAAACAATTGAATTTGCCTAAGATTTGTGAAGGCTGGGACCAGAGCGCACGCCACTGCTTTGAAAGGTGTACTCTTTTCGTATGACCATCGAAAGAGTCAGCTATGAATGCTCGCCACTGAGCTGTCATAGCAAGCAAAGGCCCATAGGTAAAGTTGAGCCTCGCTTTGATTCTTTTACAAGAAAGCTTGATATTCAGCAGTTCAGTCTATAGAAAAAACTAGATCTAGAAAACGTCGACTCTCGACTGAGTTTCATTTTCTTGTTGATTTATTAACCTGGTTTAAGCGTTCGTCTCAGTCATGCCGTCCGTTAAACACCTAACACCTTTTTATTATTTGTAGATAAAGTTCTGAATCTGAGTAACTCGACACTTCTCTTTGCCAAAGGAGTTCTTTGTTTCTTAGAAGATGGACTTAAATTATACAGTGCAGAGGTACGTGCTTACCGTGCTTAGTGCTGACATAAAACGATAATGGCATTTGAAATCAAAGTTGGAAGATATTGGAGAGTAATTTTTGGATTTTATGTGTTCCATATCATTTACGTCGTATGAGGCGCAAACAGAATTTTTGATTTGCACTTTTGGTATCATCTTAATCAGGAGTGCTGGAGACATTTAATACAACAGTATTATTTAGACACTGTTCAGCTCAGAATAACGAACAACGGTAGAAAAATTGGGCAAATTCCGAATTCTTGATTAAAGGCTATCGGTAGAGTTGAGACGAGAGGATTTCAAATGAGCATTTTTAATCATATCATTAGAAATCCTCTCAACTTATTTGGTACCTGCTTAAAACAGCGTTATGTGTTAACTAGAACGATTGAGTCTGGTGACCTGATGATTAACTGGCATCCCTTTACAGTATATTCTTAAACTAGTTATGAACTCGAGTTTCCTTTATCAGATGCAGCCGCGGTATTAAATGTGCCTAAAACTGCGTACTTTTTAGGTCCAGAACAGATATAATGACTGGAATGATAGGCCGAGGAAAAACGTTCAGAACAATTGAAAACCGCCAGGGAAAAAAGCAGAGTGTGTGCTGTGTAGGGCAAACATTTGTGATAAGAGAGGATGAAAATCCTCCTGCTGTAAGGCAGCTTCCTCATAATTATCATAAGTATCATCCTGAAAATTCTCTCTTTAATTGTGTGAAATCCTACTTTTGAGACAGGAAAATTATTTCGAGAATTGTCGCCCCTCTTCCCCCAAGAAAGTTACGTTCTGGTGAAAGAGATCGACAGGAATAAGCGTGTCGCGTGTGTGTATTTGTTCTAAATTTGATAAGTACCTCACACCGTCTATCCAGACCTGCAGTAAGCGTAACCCTATAGCCACTGTACTACAGGGAAAATGTCAACTGTCACTGTCAACAACACTGAAATTTTAGGTAAACGACTTTAAGTATCGCCAGTAGATATATTTAGAACAGAGTGAGGACTAACGTGGAATTGTACTGTACCCTACTTTCATTTTGCTTCGAGTAACAAGGAAATTTTGAAATCGTTTCTTCTTGTTGTAGCTACACAGTGTTTTCGTCACATGCCTGGCTGAATTATTTAAGACGCAGGTTTTACTTCTTCAATACACAATCGAATCGGAGCAGTTCAAGCCCATGGTAAGAATACCGAGAACATTAAGTCTGATTATGTCTACAGCCAGAAGGTAGGAGAAGTATCTCTCGAAACGTAGCTCAGAAAATGACTATGAGTCACGACATGGCAAACATCTACCATCTATTAAGTCTGATGTTTTTAAAGAAGTGCAAACTTAAGGTCGGTACAACGGACTGTCGACGCACTGTATTGCTTGTTCTTGTCATGTTGCAAATATATACAAGACTCCTTGATATGGCCATCTAAAATGACTACCCAAAGGGGCAGAAATAGTCCAAACATGAATGGTATAGTCAAGGCGTTCTGCATGGCACCTTAAATATCAGGGTGCCAACATGGTTTGGTTTCAAAATTGTCGTCCTCTTCTTCCCGGCCTTTAATCTTTCCTTTTATTGTGTCTTATTCTAACCCCTCGTTCCGTAAAATGTGTCCTATAAATTTTCGTTGCCTTTCTTCTTTGCCTATGTTCGTTTTATGTCTTTCTTTCTTTATTATCTGGAGTACTTCCTCATTTCTTACGTGTCGCATAGAAGATATTTCAACATTCGTGGGGGAAACCGCATTTCAGCAGCTTTTACCCGCTTGCTCTTGTTGGAGGAGATATTATTCCTATTCAGAGCCATACGTAATTATTGAAGTTACGTAGTAGTTTAGAACTCTTGTTTAGATTTTCATATTGATTTTTGTGTTGCTTACGATGTTTTTAATATTCATAAATGTATCATTCAAATGTACACGCTTTTACATTCTTGTCACAGTAGCCTCCACCAGTAGCCAAAACAAATCAAACTTTGTTGATAAATCTTGAGTTTAAATGTAAAGGGCGTACAGAATACATGTCAAAGCGTGAAAGATCTTGGCAAAATATGTATCTGTAGAGTTGAGAAAGAGGGTTGAAGATTAGTTTGACACGTTAGTAGAGGAAATTAAAATACGGCACCATTTTCCAAATGTATGTTTGGCTCAAGTTTCCTGTAGTTAAAGGAAACATTTGGAAAACTTTAACTTACCTGCTTGCACAGTGCCCCAATGCTGAAACACTTTTAACTTGAAACATTTATTATTTTTTTCTCCTCTGCAGATCGATTTTATTGTAAAGAACGTGGAATTTATCCTCTCTGATGTACTCGCAATGGTCGATAAAAAGCTAAAGGTAAGTCGTTTTCTTTCTGGTGAGTTTGCACACAAAGGGCCTGGGGATTATGTTGGAATGTGACGGAGACGTCTTCCCAAAGCTTGCATGGGAGATTCGCTTCCTCAATGAAATTGCTTTCTTTTGCAAGCAGGTAACATGAATCCAGAGAGAAAACCACAATAGAGTTCTGAGGACATGCGTATACGGGTGCAAGGCCCCTGTCTACGTGTACAAATGTATCCTGAATGGATTCGCCTGGCATAATCCCAGGGCCGTACTGTTGCCGATGTTTTTTATCTTATCTGGGTACTACGTAGTTCTGGTTTACTGTTAATGGATTCATTTTGCTTAACGTTTTTGCTCATAGTAATCAGCCTGAATGAAAGTAGAATAATTTTAGAAGAACAAGAAGTCCTTCCTATACAGCAAAATGTTTTAGCTCTGCTAGCGATGATGTAGGACAATAGATTTATGACGTCGACACGAAAGTAATGTGTAGAGTTAGTTTTCCATGTTGCTTTAAGAACAGAGTCTATGTTCTTCTGGACGACAAGGAATTGGAATGGTGTGAAAATTGTCAACTTTCGTCGGCGTCAAGAGTGTTTAATCCCTCTGTATGCTAAACGTGAAACAATGAGTACTAGGTGTGAAATGTTACTAGAGTGAGTGGTATGCGTAGTTTGCCTCACCATGGAGCTATGGTAGCCGACCAGAGCTAAATTTCAGAGCAGTTTGAGGTAAACGTAGCTGCTTTACTTCCGCTTCTAACCCTGATCTGCATATTTTCTTTTTCTCCTTCCATATAGGACAAATTAGGATACGAACTTGATGCACTGGTAGACATTCGAAGTGAATTGCCGAAGTTGAGGAGGTTGGCAGAGGCAAGAAAGAAATCAAAATAATTGTGCCACTTGTAAATAGATGTTACGTTTTGGTTGGTTAGAGCATAATCAACCCAAAGACTATAAAGAAGCAATGAAGCATTGTTAATCTTACGTATCCGTGATAGAAATCATTAATTTTTCTGTAGAGATAGTTAATTCTCTGTTTTGTCTTGTAAATCTTGTAGCAGTGGTAATGTCATGTCGCTATTCGCATTCTGTGTGTGGCGCATTTATGGGGGGGGGGGGGGGTCATTAGGCTGTGCCACCATCACCGTATCATGAGATCACCAGGATGCACTATTTGGGGCCAACGTGACTTTGAAATGGCAGAAGTAGTGTCTTTTATACCTGCAAGGGGTATGATAAAGGCAAAACAAAACTAAAAATCGTGGCTGGTAGAATACACGGAGTACACGGCAGTTCATGTCTGTGATTACATATTTGCAGTTTTTATGTATCGATCAAGTCGTGGTTCTTGTTTGATTGGAGAGCCTTGCTTGCTACAGATGTTTTCAACAGCTTCGGTCTAGCTTTGCTTAGTGCGATAGCTATTGCCGGCCTTCAAGTTTCCACAAGAATTAGTATTTTAAGTCTTGCATTACCGTGTTTTAGGTATTTCATGTTTCAATTTCTATAACGCAGTTGCGTTCGTAAGGGTGTCCGACTGGGCTATGTTTCAACCTCACGCCTCCATGTGGCCCTGCACTTCAATGCTAAGGTAACATGCGGATGAATCTACTCATATCCCATGGAAGTAGATGGAAATTGAAATTTAGATCAATTGGAGAGAATAAAATGCTTAGAAACCATTCTGCGCCTGAACACGTCTGAATTGTATAGCGTAGCACAATGCCATAGGGTCTTTCGGCGCGTGTGCTATCTTGTTCCTTACCATCATTTGTGTTCATTGCCTCTTTGATATGCGAATAAGTTACTTCTTGACCCTTGAAAGAGCAAGTGAAGAGTTTTCCCCACGTTTTCGTGTTCTTACATTTGCCACTTCGAAAGATTTTCCTCCCAGCGTAAGACTGTTTCTCTTCATAGCAATTTATACATTGGTTTTGAATAAGGGAAGTACTATAGTTCAATTTGGTGCCTCTTTCAGTGGAGCATCGTCTTTTATACGTTGCTGCTTGAAGAGGAGGGTCTATTAAATTGGGGCTCAAAGAGGGATCGTAAAGAGGTAAAATATAGAGCGGGCTATTAAAGGGAAGCGCTTAATCCAGCAGGGCTCTGTTTTAAGGGGCATCCTCGGTAATTTGATTGAAGGACTGTTGTTTGCGGTTCTATTCTAATCGAGAAGGAGAGCAGCGAGGCATTGAACGCTGTTTAATATTTTGGAAGACAGATAGATGAAGGATCTAGCTTATTTTTATTTCGTAGATTCAAGTCTAATCTCCAAACTGGAAAAAAATGAGGCGATCAACATTTTTCTAGTGCTTAACATGCGCTGTAGGCGCAATTAGGCAGTATCTCTGTAACTCTCGGTGGCCCTTTGATGCAAGAAAATAGTAGGAGACTATTCTACCTTTCACTATATGCAAAATCCCACTTTTAACTAGCAACGAATGTATGGTGTCTGCCAAGTAAGGATGGCATTCAACGGAACGCAACTTGCTGCCCTGTCAAAATGGCATCTCACATTTGTTACTTTACGCTCCTGTTCGAATTGTGAAATCTGTCTCATTGCTCGTGGTGAAGAATGAATTGCCGTTCCGCATGTCGAGGAGTAAAATTCCGAGATGGTTTTCGCCCAGCGGAGATGACCGTGAAACGTATCAATTCTTTTTGTCATTGAAGACATATTGTTCCGAAACATACGCTAAATATATGTAGCCTTATAAAAACAAGGTGTACCGTTCGTTGCTGTTTTAGTGTGCATGATGGGTTTCAAACTGAAGTTCATTCATTCACGGCCTTTTTTAACGTATTGCAGTCTGCATGTAGGATGGTCACGTTCACGCTGATTGTACAGAGCAGTGTACCTTAGTAAAAAATGCAACCGTTTCTCAGGGAACCTTACAAATCATCTTCGAAGTTTTCTTCTAAAATAAACTTTACTGAAAGAAAAGTGGATTTAGTAGAAGTAACAAATCCGATCTGATTTTCCCCGCTTCACTCGGAGCTTTCGTGGCGAGCAGGCATGATAAAACTTTAATAGGAGAAAACGCTTCATTGCGAATAGTAAAAGAAGGGGGGCGACAATTTGCTGACGTCATGAGATTCCGTGAACGTTTTTCTCTCGATTTTCAATATGTTACCAGCTTTTGTGGTTCATACCTCCGGCGTTTACCGTTTAGATGGTAAGCTCTACAGATATGTATGTTTATCAACATTCCGAAGGTTGCGCTTGCACTTTACGGCCGGAAATTCATGTCGGCTTGAAACTAAAGCCCCGCCCATACGTATTCGTTCGGATATTGTTAAATCAACTTCTTCTTTACGGATACGCTTTACACCACACACATCCAGCTAACATGCATGCAAATCCGGAAATTTGAACTTGCCTTTCAGAGTGAATAATTGGCATCCGTTAACATTTTGGATTCGTGTGAACGATCGCATACAGATGTTTTTGAATCCGATGAATTAATGAAATTGTAAGCGAGTTCCTTCAACATTTACATGTGCTGCCTTATGCGCATGCTTTGCGTACAATACAAGCAAATGCGTCCTGAGAACTAGAGTGAACCTGTATATTTGTGACCAGGCGAATTGGATTCGAACACGCTAAGTGTGGATTCAGAAATTTTCGAATCCGAACATAAATGTCCGTGGATAAAAAAGTATCCGGATAAGTGAAAACAAGGCGTAAACGTCTCAAGTGTTTCCTGTGGCCAGTTGGTTTGAATGCAGGGTTACGAAAAGGAGATCGGGCGAGAATCTGAGTGAGTGTCGGAGACACCTTTCCTTTTTCTGTCGGGGCCTATCAGCCAGGTGGAATGGAAAGCTTAGAATTGACAAGCCATTTGTTAAATTTCTTAAGGACGAACGGCAAAGTTAATGAAAAGCCCATCAATTGGAAAGGTATATGAATATAGACTCAGGGGGAGCAAAAAGTCACATGTCGTCGTAGAAAACGATCGAATGGACATATCTGATGATCTGAATAATGGGAAAAACGCAGACTGGAGTAATTGGAGAACTTCCTTCAGGATTCCACGGCGGCATAGCAGGATACTAAAAATGTTGTTGCTGTTGTTGTCGTTCGTCCTTCGTGCTCGAAGATGACCACGACGTCTAGTTCTGTTTTTGGTGGGTTCGCATATGGCTAAACAATCCTATCTTAGCACGGCACATGCGTCTACAG
>JAAAKL020008863.1:0-15552 GCA_010016065.2 Carybdea cf. marsupialis auct. non (Linnaeus, 1758)
GTAACTATGCAATTTATTGATATATATATTTTTTACAACTTTGTTTTCCTTGGTAATTGATACATGAGATGCCAAAAGGGGTCAGATATAATGCCACCGCTGGCGCCGCTACCGCTGCCGTTAGCTGGTTTGCTAGGTATTATCCTCACGCTTCATTCCATCTATCTCATCAAATACATTTTCTTGACCTAATAAAATTTGCAGTAGGTCTAAATGTTAAATACTTAATAGATATACTTAATATTCCATCAAGCAGCAAAAAAGGACAAGGGACCTTCAGGCAATTGAGTTACATCATTGCCGATTTTATCAGACACGTGGCCCAGCAGGTCACCCCTATGATCCGAGTGCCGTTGGAAATGTAGGAGTCAACAGATTGTCGTTTCACCGGCTACTTTGCAACTTAACTCGGTTTTTACAAGTTAAATTATTGTTAAATTTGTCTGTATTTAGATACGCAAAAGGGGTACAAAGTCTCGTCAAGTGCCGACTCGTACGCATTCGCTATCCCGTGCAACATCTTTTTGCAGGGCCGGTTAGTAACAATTACAGGGAAGGAAGGGGTTGTTGGGCTCAAGGTAAAACGGAGAAGGAGTCGTCGATACCATCCTGTAATCCTAACAGACACAGACTGCAAATGATATTGCAACCATTGTGTAGGAAATTGATGAAGTACAGGAAATGCTTACCAGCATAGATTTCGAGGCAGGGGTAGGACTGCATGTTAATGTAAAAAAGACCGAGATGATGCATTTTAATGCAGTGGAAGTGGAAGTGGAAATGGAAGAGTGTTCAAATAAGTAGATAATTTTAAGTAAATTGGAGGTTGGCTGATAAGCTAAGCAACAAATTTTAAAGTAAGAATGGCACTAGCATAGTCAACATGTCATAGGATGAAAAGGAAATAGAACACTAATTTGCGAAGCAATATAAAGAACGTCTGTTTGTTGCTATAGTAGAGTCTGTTCTGCTATACGGATGTGAAACTTGGACAATCAACACTGGATGGAAACGAGGCTATACGGATGTTATACAAGGATGTTGGGAATGGCTTTTAATGTATCATGGAAGGATAAATGGACGAATGCAAGACTAAATGGGAACCTCCCACCAGTGTCTTCTAAGGTGAGGTATAGGAGAATGAAAATAGCAGGTCATTGCGTGAAACACTCTGAAGAAGAGGCATCGAAACTTGTACTATGGCAGCCAGCAATCGGTCGCATGAAACCAGGAAGGAGAGTAGAAAGTTATATCGACATCTAATGAATGGCACTAGCCTCTTGAGTGCTGAAGAACTTACAACGGCTGTGATGGACAGGGAGATTTGGAGAAGACGTGTGGAATCAAAGCGAGTGAAGCTCGGCCGGAGTAAGAAGTAACAATAACAATAAATTGTACGCAGATACTATGACGTCACTAGGTATCACGTGGCTTTAGAGTGTTACTCCTCACACAGCAAACGAACTTTAATAGAAATACGAAGAATTGGGAAAGACGTTGCTAAACAGTTGAACTCTGTATCAATGCGTGCACGCAAGGAGGTTAGTCAAGTTTTGTTATCGAACTTGTATGTCGTTTTGCCTTATTATACCAGCAGTAGTTGTATCGGTAAGTAAAGACATCTCATTGATACATTTTAGTTTTCAGGTGAGTTGAACGTCAGCGAAGGATATCTATGAAAAGTCAAATATGAGTCGATTCCGAAGTTTGCGAAATTGCGACATGGGTCAACGGGTCGTGCCGTTACAATCAACATAATCCAAGCTTAGCTAACGTATAGCATATACATCATGTAGAGAACATCTTTTTTTATATGTTTTCAAAGATAAATCGGATTATTTGAAATCCTCGGTTGGCTTCTACAACGTCCAGTTGTATATGCTTAGAGAAATTACGTTTTTGATAAAAAAAGAAACCAGAATATTTGTGCCTCTTGGTCACGGTGTTTTAACTCAAGGGAGGGTGCCTTTCTTTTGAAAGTTTAGTAGGAGAGAAAAATCCTTTCTTTGCTTTATGTGATCCGAGGTGATGGTTATTTATTTTCCATCGGTAAGTCCAGTTTTGTATAGAAAGGATGTTACAATCTACAGCATCTGACGACATACTTGCATCATGGGCAACTTGGAAGATGAATGTGTTATCAGCTAAAGTTTAATTTACACTTCAAGTTATCGGCAATATCACTGATGTGAATCATAAAGGAGAGTGGACAGAGAACCGCGCCCTGGGGAACTCCTGTAGAGATACATTTCAAAGATGATGTTGTCAGATTGAAACTACTCGCCAAATCCTTTTTAATGCCTTGGATACATCGAGGCACACTGTTCTTGTCTTCTGGTGGTCTTCAAATGCCTGATAAATCTCATGTGTTATTAATACAAGCTGATTTACAGTAAAATGTCGATTGATAGTACAATGCCAGTGAGGTGTTTATAAATTTCGTCAAATTCAATATTTTCCACAGATTTTCCTACACATTGAGCGGGAAACTAGCGTATGGTTTGTTTAAACCTGACGATCCCCTTTCTTATAACCTGGAAAAACATTTGCTTGTTTCCATAAAGATTAACAATCAAATGATTCTAGAGACAATTATAATAAAGATTAACAATTAAATGATTCTGACTGTGTTCTGTAAACACACAACGTTAACATGTCAACTATGATGTCATCACATTCGCTTACCCTCTCGGAATTAAGGTGCTCTATCAAATTAATAATTTTATTCTGATTTTCTATTTTGAACAGTCTAGAAGATGTTTAACATGTTATTGAATTAAGTACATGATTACAATTAGCCAACAGGAAGCAACATTCTACAAATAGTTCAACAGAGACCAATGCTTTTTTGGTCACGAATATGTTATTTTAAATTAGCAGCAGAACGCAGGTAACTTTTTTATTATTCTAAATGGTATTGATTGTATTTCACTATTTTTTTATAACAGTTTCATGGTCACACAGTTTCTGGTCAAGAACTATTTCTCTTCTGTTCAAATTTTCCTAGTTGCTACGTTTAGTACAGTTCTCGCTCTTACATGATCACGTGGGTTTCTACCACTTCGCAAAATTACCGTTTGGCTCAGCGATTCGATGAATGGCATATTTGATATCATCCGTAATCCAAGGGGGTTCCTTTGGGTTAGATAATATTTATGAGCTACATCTATACAACGAGTCCCCAGAAATTCCTTTCTACAGACATCGGCAGTCTGATTACCGGCAAGACCCCTTAATTCATCCTCCAAGTTAACTTCAGTGACACAGCATCAGCTTAGGTTTTATAACAAACACAAACGTATGACGTGTCGTGCCGAAAGGATATCTAAGCTAACAAAACTATGAATGATTTCCTAATAACAACTTACGTATAAGAAAGAGTGTGACCAACCTTCATAAACAAATTTTGCGGGTCTGTAACCAATAAATCAACGTAGCTTCTTGTATTCCCAATATATAATGTGTTGGCTCGTTATAAGTTTAGATTTCCAATTAATACGTAGCGCATTCGCCAGTGGTTTTAAGAAGGTTAGCTGTTTGCAACGTTTATCGTGGTATGTTTCTCATAGCTGTACAAAACAATTAGACTATTTGATCAATGAAAGAGGATTTTTCTAGCAATTTAAAAATGAAGGACATGGGTCTGATTCATTTCTGTTAGGCATCTAAGTAAATGAAAAATCTGTTACGGGTAATGTTACTCCTGATCAAGCACATGTCTTTGCAAAGCATTCTTTACCAATCTGGTATAAATCATACAAATGCAAGCACTCCTGAAGTACAGGGATGTTGGACCACTTTAGTCAGAACTAGACTAACCCAGAAACCGAAGCAGAACAATAAGACTCCGGGGTGGCGGCATTGCAAGCTACTTGATCAAAGCTTGATAAACAGAGGAGGACATAAATAGGAGAAAATGACTAACGATTTAAGTTCTAAAAAATTGTCAACAAACATACAAATCCAAAACATATCAGAATACAAATCAAAGTGAGAACATTTAATGCAATTGCATCATCTACCTTCCTCTACAATTCCAAGCTGAGGATTGTGACGTCAAAGACTGCCAACAGAATCGACTCCTTCCAAAGACGTATGTTAAGACAAGCGATAAATGTCCGATGGCCCAAGAAAATATCAAGCACGAGGTTATATGCTATGACCAAAGTAGAGTCATGGAGCAGAACGATCAGAAGGAGACGTCTGAACTCGCATGGTCATCTCATAAGACTGCCATCAGAAGCAACAGCAAGAACCTCCCTATACGAGGCACTATGTGATGACAAGCAAAAACAATCTGGCTAAAAGTTAAGGGGAAGGTCTCAGTGTCATCATGTTTGACGTATTGTAAGACCTAGTGGATACTACAATTGCAAAGCTTATTACTGTCACAAGGTATCGAGAAGCTTGGCTTGACATAAGCAAGAATACTATGGCTTGAAAAAGCTGGCAGTGTACTGATGATCATGATATTCCTATATTGTATGAATATACTGTTGTAATGTAAACGAGGAAGACTGTTTTAATATTAACAGAAAAACAAGAAAAAGTATTAATTTTAGTATCATAAAGATTTTTATGGGTAGATGAATGTAAAATGTATTTTTAGTTACATAATTACATGGAGGAAGATGTTTATTAAATAGAGCGGTGACCATTAAAAAGGCTAAACATGAAAGTCTGACGTAAACCTCTGGTTTATCAATGATAAGGATACATAAGACGCCGACAAATGACTAAAGTGAAATACCAAAAAAGGGAATTGTTATATGCATAACCTTATGCTTTACTCAGCTTCCTTAGGTCCACTTAAAATGGTTAAACTAAGTAAGGACACCTACATTATTGATAGAAGATCCAATCTTGAACTGTCACGTGGTATGTTCCAAAGATGGAACTACTGAAGCCCCCTATCTACATATGATTATATCTCACGGCTTGCTTTGTAAGTAGCTTATTCCCAATAGGTTACAGAAGTTTAAATGATATATACCGCTCTAACTCCTTGTGACGTTGGGTCTCTCCCAATAAACGGGGGTCGTAAATGTGATTTAATGCGGCACAGTTCTGTCCAATAAAATCTTCCGCTAAGTGCGAGATGAATCCTTGACGGATAAATGCGGAAGAAAGCTAAGAGGGTGCATGTGCTGAGAATGGTATCATCTTCCACATTTTCTATCCTGAGTCAATCATGGCATCATCAGTAGGAAATAATGACAATGCGGAGACTTTCAAAGGAAACTGTTACCATTGAAAAAAATGGATTATATCATCCGCTTTCACCAACCAAAAACTACTAAACGAACTGCACTCACATGGATGGGTACGGTCGGTTGGTCTGTGTGTATACTTGCCTCACTGCAGCATTTTAATTTTAAGAAACAGTACATGTTCGCAATATGTCCAAGAGATTGCCATAATTAACGCTCTTGACGAGTTTAAAGCAACAGGGACGGGAAAAGGTGAAAAACAAGACGAAGATGAGGGTGTCTCCACTCGTGCTATAGTCCTTATCTCTGGTAAAATGTAAGGAAATAATTTATGCTTATCAAATGCCTGGGAAGGTCACTCCGACATGAAGTAGATCAGCTTGTTTCATTCCTAGCATACTAAAACATTCATGATACAAGGCACCAGCCGACAGTTCCTTCTTGCAAATTTCACTTCAATATGTTCACTTTCCCCACCCCATATTTCATATTGCTTCTTGCTATTTTTCAACTTATATGTTGCCTCGTATGTATGTCAGCAAGAAAAAATGAACGCCACAAATTAAGACAACTAATCATCCATCCTGATATCATAGGGAATCAATTTCATCAGATGAGTTAAAACGTTAATTACCTGCATTTGTAAGTTAACTTAATCACTTTCTGCTTCTCCACTTTTCCTTGTCTGAAGTTCTTCATGGCCTGTTCCCACTTTGCGACGACGTCACACAACTGATAGGAATAGAAGAAGGGCAAAGTCAATCCTAACATTTTAAAAAGAGTGCAAAATGGCGACATCGAGACTAACATGCAACAAAACACATGTCATCCTTGCTTTCACATTAATATGAAGTGAACTTCCTAAGAATTTCCATTAGTGAGCGCATTGACATTTAGCATGCTTCAATTTCCAACAAAGACAACAACAACAACAAACAAAACAACGACGACAGCAACTGCAACAACAACATCGACAACAATAAAGCGCCTTTTTCACCACACTTCGTGCTGGTGTAAATAAAAATATATTTAATGCTATTGATTTCCATGGCATTGCAACATGAAATTATCTGTTTTAATATATTTTAACGATCCCAACATGTTGGAAATTCTACACTCATACAACATTAACGCGACATTTCCTCTATTATACACACAGGTCCTGACTTGCATGGAAAATTAAAGTCAAAACCTCTACAACAACTCAAAGTTGTAGTTAAAAATGTTTTCTGTATGGTTATTTGATCTCTAAAATCAACAATATTAACACAAGAAATGACCGTAAAGATGCGCCGGTCTGTAGCACTGTTCTCTTAAGCATACCTTTAAATCAAACTGGAGGCAGTGTTCGGCGGCGGCGATGGGGTTGTCCGTAAAGAGGGCATACCCACTCTGCGTGCAATCTCGTATACCTATTTCCTATAAATAAGAAAAATGATCGTAATACACAGTTAATAACTGTTCCAATGCCTTTGACAATGAAACTCGACCGAAAATAACAAACACTTCAAAATTTTGAGTGGGTTCCATAAGAAGAATTCTGTAAGCGAAAGAGCATCTGATGAACTATCAAACTGAGTAAAAATTGCTAAAATAAAACTTGGAGAAAGGAACCACCTTCCATTGTCATGTCTGACCCCTTTCTAGAGATAATGGATTAAAAGTAAACGAAGAAGATTTATGTATGTTGGGCATGGTTTTCCTCGCTTTGTTTGTCAACTGTTTCCTCTACTTCGGAAGATTTTCCCACACATGTTCGAAACCATCCAAATTTTCCCTTCGCAAACGTCTTATTTCAGAAACTACATCCCCGAAATGTGTTTTATTTCGCACACAAGCTAAGACTACAACCCAGGGAACAATATCAGCGGCCTGTACACAATCGTGGTTGTGGTCCTATACAAGGCATTAAACAAAGAAAAGTATCCAAACCTTAAAATAAACAATGCGCACGCAAATGTGACTGACGTAGGAAACGTGGACTTGATGGCCATTTTAACTATTTGTAATGGTTCACATTGAGAGTTTCTGATAATTCTAACCAGTGTTTATTTACAAAACGCCATCAATAAAATACTCAAATCCGAGGATAGGTATAATATCAATAATGTAATATTTGAGATCTCCTTTATGTATATTTACAGCGATTCACCTTATTATCACACTATAGAATGACGCTTTCGACCATTATTCCATGACGACGCTGTTTATGGCTTATATATCCCTTTTGCACGGATCGCTATTTAAAACCTTTAGAACCCCTACGGGACACTCATTCCCACCGAGAAGACATTCATCATTGTTAAATGCCAATACAACAGTTACAATACCTACATCCTCGAAACTCCTTATATGCAGCACTGAATTTAACTGGGGTGGCGTCAAACCACCATAAAAAAGGGTATGCTGAAAGACATAACTCTGTATTGTATCCGCAAAATGATATTAAAGATCGCTAGCTCTAATGTTAAACGGATTAGCGGGCGGCAGAAAGCATCCACTATTTACAGCCCTTCCTCGAATAGACCTGCAAGACAGACATGATTTCAACAAAATGTGCACACATAGAACTGTCCACTACTCCTCAACAGAAACGACTGACTTTATCAAGAAAGGCTATTCAAATATGGCAATTATGGGGTTAAAACCCTCAGTTCCACTTGAATAAATGAATTACAACAATAAAATCTCTTTTATAAGTAAACGAGAGTATTCGTGAATTCCTTGAATTACCCTAAGCGCCACCCGAAGTCTGTAAAAAAATGGGGCCGGTTATCTATTTGTGAGTTCTTAGTCAGGTTTGAACCTTAATGGCCCCATAAAGTCTGAAAAAGCTGTATTAGAATGACTATTTGATTTGTTAACTACAACTTGATTTGTGTAAAAAGTCCCATGGCGTTCAACTGGGGTATACTCTAACCACAGGCTACTCTTCATCTCCCTGGTTTGGCCATTGACTACCTGAGAACACTCTTGCATGTCCACAATTTATTTATAAATTAAGTTGCACTCACAACATATTATCATAACTACTTCCCCATATTAAAGCTAGTTACACTGGCAACTGTGATGTCTGGCTCTCCGACGGGGCATTTGAAAAGGTACTAAAGAAATTTAACAGTATGTCACCGAACGGGATCCCATATTTAAAAGACGCCTGTTATATACACCATGTATTAAGCATCTAACAAATTTACAAACCATGTTTATCCGGTCACAGAATTCAGCCACAGTCGTCGAACCATCAAATCCGAACACCTAAAATAAATTCATGGAAAGGCGTTTATGCTCAGTTATTCCTCCACCCTTGAAATTTTGCACCTAGTATTTGCATAGTACAGAACATTAGCAACTTCAATTGACGAAGCAGCAAAAGTCGATTCATTATAAAACCCCTGTTGTCGTGTTAACCTCAACTCCACTATTCTAGTTACTTCGACAACATTTAAATAGGGGTCAGAGCAACAAGTGCTACTGATCAAATTCTGTTTACTATGAGTCGTGATCTCTGTCAGAGAAACGTCTGGCTTGTATAAAGCATTGCAGCCAATTGTATGTAAGGCACCATGACGTCAAGCTTTGGTACCTCTTACAAATTGTCATCGCATTATGATTCATTTGAATGAGAGAAACCGCTAAAATATTATTATGTACTTTAAGTAACGTCCTTTTCCTCACTTGTAGTAGGCCTACGCTGTACGCCAACTAAGCAGAGATAAATCACACAATCAGAAATCAATTCAATGCGAGTTTTCGAGCCACTTCGATGGATACTTTTGCCCTCACACACCTTTGTTCAAAGTAGAAATAATAACAAACGCCATTAAAATGCCAATAAAAGGTACAACGTATAATAAACTCCTTTCCAAAATTTGCAAAATGCAATACAAAAGGAAGAAAGCTAGTCATGTTCGGGGAAATCACAAAACAGAATCATTTATTATAAACAGAAACTGTTGATGTACCTGATGAGTTCCATTGATCAAGTGCACTGCGATGCTCATGGGCAACGGCCGATAGTATGGATTGCGTAGAATGATGGACATGACCTATGCACAAAAAAGACAACAGTGGATCCATCAACAGAAAGATCCAATACAATGATTCTACTTCAAACAGTTGATAAATCTCCCTTGTCTTTCTAGCGGCAGGAGCGGCTATTGTTACGATTGATCACTTTACTTGACCAGCTGAAACATGCCTTTTAACTCCTTGTTTATTTGCAAGATTCTACCTATGCCTAATTTATACATGGTTATATGGTAAATAAAACGGTCCATATCAACAAGCCACGGAGACAACTCTTACGAAATACTCTGAGCTTCCAGTATAGCACACTTAAAAATTGTGAAAATAACCAGAAAATTGCAAGGATTGAAGTCGGTTTATGTAAATGTATTTCGGATTATAGGAAAGAACAACAAACGAGCTAGCAATTCAAAACGGCAATTACTAAACTGCATTCTTTCATCTAATGTTAATACCATACCTACTATACTTAACCATGGATGTCATATAATAGTATACAACACCATGAAAACAATTTCGAGTTAAATAGCACAAAAAGAGCATACCTTACCCTACACAACAATAAACAACTTAAAACACAACAATAAACTTCACCACACCACACCATTCCACACCATACCACACTTTATCATTAAATTCAATACAATATCACACATTCAAAATACACAGTTATTATATATACAAATGGGCTGAAATACAAACAAACTCGGATAAACTTGAATGACGGTTAAACTTGGATTTACCTCCAATCGGGATGGCCTGGCCTCACGGTCTCCATTCTTTATCGTCCTCTGCAGGCTCCTTTGGCAATATAAAGCGTATCTTCCTATGTCAGTACTGTAACAATAAAAATTGAAAAGAATCTTGCGTTTACGAAATCACCTTAACTTTTACATGAAATTTAAAATCCCAAACATAATAACGTCTGACCTTTCTAGATATTGCCGTGTAGAATGTCTTTGTGGCGTTAAGGGTTAAACCATATTGTTGACTTTCTTTCGCTACCACACCAAGAGGTTTTTGGAGGTCTATACTGGATGTTGCCATTAACACTGTATCATCAGCGCACCGGTTTAGCTGTCAACCACCTATCGTTACTCCCTTTAAGTCATCTAAATGTCTCAGGATGGTTTTACTTCAGAGCGCAAAGAGATCTGGCGACAACAGGCACCCTTGTCTCACTCCACGCTTTATTTTAGACCATCTGCTCACTTCACAATCAACTCTTACTGCTGCCTCTTGGTCCAAGTATAGGTTTCTCAATAACTGATTGTCCTTACCATCTGTATCTAGCTCCTGTAACATTTCTATAAGAGGCTGATGTCTAACTTTATCGAAGGCTTTGCTGTAGTCCAAAAAGCAAACATAAATGTCTTCTTGGTGTTCAACGGATCTTTCTGCAAGCATACGAATTATAAACGTTGCATTTTCTCGTTCCCTTGCCTTTCACAAAACCGAACTGGACGTCAGAAATTTCTGGACGTATCACTCTTCGTAATCTCTGTAGCAGTACGATTAGAATGAGTTTGATGGCGTGACTCATTAGACTGATAGTACGGTGCAACTCACATTCTACCCAACCAGGCTTTTTAGGTACGGCCATAAATAGAGACTTTAAAAGGTCATCTGTTTCCACTGCTGTAAATACAGAGATACAACTTGATGTATACCGATCAGTAACCATCCCAACTCCATACATTGCCTTATCTCCACCAGAGTGAATGATGGTATAATCAATACTCGCTGACTTTCCAGCTCCACTCCATCGCCTGTCAACTAACTCAACCAAATACACGATATTTGACGACATTTGACGACATTTGACTATCCTTACTTCTTTAGGAGATTTTCGTACATGTGGCAGCTACCTCGTCTTGATCAAATAGAAACAACTGCTAGATCTACATAAAAAAGACCCGAAAGGTGTAACAAACTGGGCAAAGTGTGGATATATCGGCACTTAGAGACAGCAGTCAATTCAAATGGCATCCTAGCCTTCCCAATCGCCAGAAAGGACTGTGATAAATTCTTATTACTTTGATCCCAATAAAGGCAGCCTGATTGGAAAGTTCGGCTAGTTGCAGAATGCTCACTCACAACGTTTACAATGCAAATATACGCACCTGAGAACTTAACTGGCGAAAAATAGGGACAGATAAGTGTCTTTCATTGCCAGCTTTGTGCGACTGTTTGACAATCATAAGCTTCTATGTATGTGCACACCAATGCGTAACACTTTCACCAATGGAGAACCATCAAATATCTTACGAAACAACCGTTTTTGGGGTATTTAAAAATGCCTAAACTTTGCAAGGTGAAGGCCCTCTGCGTACTCGTAGAATTATCAGACATCAACGATTCGGAAAAATGTTCCGGAAGCCTACTCCGGGAAGTGTTACCACCATTCCACATATCTGCTAAATGGATGTAATCATTCCTCAAGTAGAATACTAGTATGAAGAAACTCTATGACGGTGTCAAGGAAACGAAATATAGTTTCCCTAATGGCGTGCTCTCTTTTAGTATTACTAAATACAAAGGGACCAACAAGTATATGATAGCTAAGTAAAAGAAAAGGGATTGAATGCTACGTGTGGTCTACGCTGGACAGGTTCAAGGGCTACTGCGCCTGCCAATCAGTTCCGAATCTCCTCCCCCCTCAACGTACATCTACATTGGATAGATACTTTGACTGCAGTCACTCACCTTCCTCAAAACCTCGACCTAGTTAAGGGTAATGTATCGACTTAACTTACTTTGCATTTTCATTCCTGCTCAGATGGATCTTCAGCAACCATAACACTTGAAGTCTTGGTAAAAACAAACTTGTACACAACGCAAGCAATTGCCAACACTGGATGTATACACTCTCGGGAACTGGGCTCATATCGATGGTTTGGTCGCCCGTGGACGCATCTAGAACCCAATCGGAAGGGCCTGCCAGAAACGTCTGTAACAAAAGAGAGTATGAATGGAGTAAAAAATTATATTATACATCTATATTCTATAAGAGGATAAGGACAGTTTTTAAACCTGGCAACAATTTATGAACCTGATGAAAATTCACAATAACAGTGAATGCATAACAGTGAAATCTTGGCTGCAAGACTCTTTTAAGTTTTGAAAAGAAAATAGAAAGAAAATGTGACTAACAGTATCCGAACCTATGAACCTAGTATACCTTCATAATTTAGCGTTTTAAATCTTACTTCTTCGCGCTCAAAAACGATTAAAATATGACCTCACCATCCTCATAAATATCTCATATACACAACAGTGATGTTATCTTTCGTTGGTGTTGCACCGTTCGTCCTAGTAGTCTGGTAGGCAAGTAAACGTGTCTCTTTCCTTCCTATTCATAGAAACGGGTTTCAGTTGTATACCGATTGCTTAATAAATTTATGTAAGGTAACACCTATAAAGTAAAATTTTAAAGCTATCGATTTATTCCAAGGGATCCCTATCTCACCAACAGAAAGTCTACTCCACATAAAATTGAGGACTTTGCTGTAACTCTGAATGGCTAGCGTGGAACCACTATCTTTGCTCTGAGAAATGGCTTGCTTGGAAGGGCGACAACTGATGAATATACTACAAATATATAGCAAATGTACTACTTGTATCAATACCATCAAAGCAAGAGTGCTCGCAGATTATAATCATTTCCAGAAAACAGTAGGTATGAATCCTGAAATGGTAGGGGGATACACCAGTTAGGAGACAATAAAAATACCTACGAACGTAATGCTCATGTGAGCACCAATCAGAAATACGGAAGGAATGGGAAACTGGCACTGGAATGAAAAGTACTCTCTAAACAGTGCAGGGGACATTGACGAATGATACGCATAGAAGAGGTGTCTCATCGTACGACAACGGACTCACCACTCCAAATACACATAGAAGAGGTATCTCAATGTATGACAAAGTGCTCGCTATTCCAAATATGCATAGTAGAGGTGTCTCAACGTTTGACAACGGACTCACCACCCCAAATCCTTAGCAAGCAGAAAGAACAACG
Source organism: Carybdea cf. marsupialis auct. non (Linnaeus, 1758) (assembly GCA_010016065.2). Lineage (NCBI taxonomy): Eukaryota > Metazoa > Cnidaria > Cubozoa > Carybdeida > Carybdeidae > Carybdea > Carybdea cf. marsupialis auct. non (Linnaeus, 1758). The sequence continues at coordinate 13,261 of JAAAKL020008863.1, forward strand.
GAGAATTCCACTCACTTGTATCCTATTAACTCCTTGCTTATGACGATACTTCGTCGTCTGCTTAATCAGCTGGCAGTAAATTTCCGTTTGAAGCTCTGGTCGTTGGAAACATAGTTGTAAGGTATCTTGCGTTAACGCCAAGTGATAATCGATTGCTAACTCATTGATTTGCGTATTCGAGAATAAATGAATACTCTGTAAGGAGAAAAATACCATTCTATCTTTTAGTGTAGAAAATAAGTATTGCATACAAGAAGCACTTCAAAACATTAAAAACCAGGAACTGTTAGGGATGTCTTACTATTATGGCAAAATTTCAGAAGCTTATCAACAAATAGATGGATTTATATGTCATCCTACAAACTATTCACCGTTTCGACTCACTTGGTCTGCCCATCCAATAGCGAATCCGTGAAATGGATGGTGCTAAATACTGACTGTGGTTACATTATAAACAGAGCTCTCTTTTCTATAACACATGGTCACATTCAATAGGCTGTGGACAGCCTGATGGGCCGGATGACAGTCCTTACTTGGTCAGTTCACATGGTGCAGAGCCTGATGCGATGTCCACCGGTTGAGTATTAGGAGCTAATGCGGTGACTAGAGTAAAGTGAACTACGTTATCACCTGGTCACCATAGCTCAGTTGGCAGAGCAGCACGCTGCGAATGCGTAAGTTCTGATTGGATTCCCAGTGGTGAAATTTTTCACTTTTCTCTAGTATTTCTTCAAACTTAATATTTTCAAATCCTCTCTTCTCTTTAACACTTAATACACAGAACAGATCCTTTTACCTTAAATAATTTTAGTGCTTGTTCCTGTAATTCCTCCGTAGGCAGCGTTGTTAGTGGTTCCCGAATAGGACTTCTTGAATGAATTAAAATGTTTGACCTCCACAGCTGACTCCCTGAAATAAATAAACACTAGAATGAGGTACATGGACAAGGGAAAGTATTAAATTTCGCTTTCGTCACAACTGTCAGGTTAAGAGGCCAGAGTAGCGACAAGCATGACATACTTTAATACGCTCACTGCATCAATCACGAAAAACAACAACCTTCCCTTAGATTTCTCATTCAAGCAGGAGTTCATGCGCCAAGATTGCCGAGTGTAAGAGAAGACGCGTTTGTGAGCGCAGTTGTGTAAAGAATGGGGCGTGTATTTAGATGGGCGTCTTTGGAGGTGAGAGTGTAAGCTGGATCTACGAAATGGGGCCACCCCATCGGACAAACAGTCCGTTCACTTTGCAACCTGCACAGCCCTCTGACCTGAGAGTATCCCGACAGGTGTCTTACAACTCGCACAACTCCCTAACGAAACATTTACCATTCGTATATTCCCCAAGCTAAGGTGTTGATTCTGTAAAAAAAGGGTATATTTTAGACGATATTAACGCTATCTGCAAATTGCAAGGGCGAGTTAAATGCATAGGTTGACAAACTTGTGTAAAAGTGCCACTCTTGGCATCAAAAGCATTTGGCTTAAGCAGTCGCTAGCAGACTATTTGCACAGGTAGCACAATTTCAAAAAAGGTATTACCTGACATGCGTATTCATGATTAACACTTTAAAGGCTGCCAAACCATACCCTGCATGAAATTGACTATCGACCAACATGCCCTTGGTATCACATTTCTTATATATGCAATCAGTAGTTTACTCAACGGGTTTTCTAGGCTCCCAAGCAGTTTATGGCGATATCTTTATGCATTCAATTAGGAAAAAGGACAGGAGTGTGTAAAGAGGAGCATGTGTACGGGATTGAAGCTAAAATTTGATGTGGAATTATATTATTGCCAACTTATTCTTGTACTTCCACATAACCACAAAAAAGGTCAACAAATGAATTATAGTGGCAACAATATCCTTAACAAAGGATAAACTGGAAGGAAGGAAAAACTGTTCTCACCTACATCTCCATCTACACCCATTAACTTTGTGACTAAACCCTCAAACTCTGTCTCCTCTTCATTCTGTACATTTGAACACATACCGTTGACATGATTAAGCCATTCATCCTACGGAAACGAAAATTCAAAGTGAAAATTCAAGTCAAGACCATATATAGGCTACCATACCTTTTGTAAATTGAGATTTCTGCTGAATGTCATATCAGGGATGCAGATAATGCATCTGGGATAGAAATATGCTGAAAAACAGCGGTAACTAATACTACTACTACTGCTACTGCTACTGCTACTGCTGCTGCTGCTGCTGCTGCTACTACTACTACTACAACTACTACTACTGCTACTATTGCTACTTCTCCTACTACTGCTGCTACTGCTACT
>JAAAKL020008864.1:0-15551 GCA_010016065.2 Carybdea cf. marsupialis auct. non (Linnaeus, 1758)
GTACCCACGAAAAGCTTCAGTCACAAAATATGTCTATTCTCTTCAAAAGCATTTTCAAATTTTGTACCACAAACAATATTGCAATCAGTTAACAAAATCGGTCCAATTTCACCCAAACATTAAGACGCTTCTCTTTTAAGCCAGGACATGAATTAGTTGACTTGTCACCTTCTTGTATTTGACTTTTAGTTGACGCACTTTTAGCATCGTACATCTCAGGTGCCACCTCCTTCACCTCCCCCGACAACTAAAGTTCGCATAAATTTGTTTCCTTACATATTTCCCCTACAATCTGAATAACGAATATGCTTGCTATTTGCTGTTTGTTATCGAATGACACGCCTTAGTGTTTCCTTGTGAACTGTTCTCGTATTCTGTTTGTGACGTATGCTGACGTAACATTGTCTATCTTAGTTTATATTTGTTAGAAATAGATAGAAACTGGTTCCCACACGTCCATGTTCATTTCCTCCATCTTTTACCAATGTTCCGTTGTTTTTCTTGGTCCTTGAGTATTAAGTTACTCGTCAGTACACACCATTCCTTGCGATTGACAAGTGTACGGTGTAAACACATTTTGCAGAGTGATATTTTAAATTGACCTTTTAACTTACCCTTTTCAACGGGTTCCATAACAAATGTGAACGTTATTCAGAACACAGAGACATTTATTGACAGTTGTGAAGTTTCTGTATTAAACGCTTTCTATTTTTCTATCTGCCTCCCTATTTCGACACCATGCTGGTCGTTTCACAGTGACGATGCTTACCACTTTCGCAAACCTTGTTTCAAGATAACTTTATGCCTTAGATATTCTTCCAACATAATCTCATTAATTTTATTCACACCACTTTAATGATTCTCGATGAACTTTGCTCCATTTTCAACATAATTGTATTTAGCCGAGAACCTTAAGATCTTTACGTTTCATTTTTATATAGATGACTGACATTCGAGTTTGAAATTTGGCTGTATAAAAAAAGCATGGATGCACCAAATGACGAACTGCCGATTCCCCCTACAAACGGAGAGGAAAGGGATAAATCGACCTCAGAGTTTGTTGAGGGCATCAAAGAGAGAGAAAAGCTGAAAACAGAATTGGCAAACACGACAAGAGAGCTTAACAAAACAAAAGGGCAGAACTATGATCTGCTTAAGCGAATAGAACAGTTGGAAAACGAGGTAATATATCACAATATGCTCCAATATTACATCTTTGCAAAGTGAAGTTGAGAAGGTGGGATTTGAAAATTGCAAATGCGAAAAGATTCAAGAGAAAAGTGAAACTTTGCAACTTTCTATGGGCTGTGAATAGCATGGTGGGCCGGAAGGCAGTCCTTCTGTGACGCTTTTATATTTTTCGAGGGCCTTCTCAAATTATATATTTCTTGTTAATCCAGTTTTGGTTCAACAGGGGTGTAGCACTTATTCAACTGAATCGTACAGCCTATGTGACCGGTACCCAATCTTGTCAGGTTTTTCCCCTTTCCGTGCTCCAGGACACGAAAATAAAACGCTTTGTCGATATAATGGTTGTATGAGAAAAAAGAGGAAAATCTGATTGTAGGCGTTTACCAGTTGAAACATAAGAGCTGTTGATGAGGACTGAAAAAGTGCGAGTTGCATTGCTATAATAAATGCCTCATTGGCATAGACAGTTTAGCGAAATTGCAGCCATTGAAGATTATATTCAATTTTATGGTTTTTGTTCACTACTCGTTTGTTCCAATGTTCCCTGCCTCTCTCTTTCTACGTAAAGTTTTGTTTTGGGTATTGAGTGTTCTTTCCTCTTTTCTAAATAGCTAACATTTCCCTGTGTCATGTATCTTAGTTACATAGTTACACACATACTTGTATACGTTTCCAAAATTATTTCATGAACCTGTCACTCGTATATTCTTAAATGCAAAAATTCATTCCTTGCCGTGTGTAGCTTCAATAAACAGCGGCACGAAACTGCTTTCGGCTACATATGAATGCGTTATTTCTTGCCTTGTGAGAATTTTGTACGACTGGAAATGTATTCAATTTTATCGCGTTCTTTCTTTCCATAGATTAAAGAATTAAAGGAAGAACTAAATAGCCAGGTGAGTTTATCTAATGATTATCGTTTTTAGTGATTTTATGAATGTTAACATCAAAGTGTGTTTGTGTATCGGGCGATGGATGAATGTTTACATCACTTTGTGTCTGTGTATCGGGAGATGGATGAATGTTAACATCACTTTGTGTCTTTGTATCTGTGTATTGGGAGATGGATGAATGTTAACACCACTTTGTGTCTTTGTATCCGTGTATCGGGAGATGGATGAGTGTTTACATCACTTTGTGTCTGTGTATCGGGAGATGGATGAATGTTTACATCACTTTGTGTCTGTGTATCGGGAGATGGATGAGTGTTTACATCACTTTGTGTCTGTGTATCGGGAGATGGATGAATGTTCACATCACCTTGTGTCTGTGTATTTGGAGATGGATGAGGTGGCTGATAGAGACAGACAGTAACCTTATGAATGATTAGACAGTAAATAGGTCTATGAGAGCCTGTGTATCCCAATTAATGAATGGTAGAATGAATAATGGGCAGTATGAAACACATGCGAGAATGATACGTTATGTGAATGGGTTGACGAATTGGTAATTTGATATTCAGTGGAGTGAGCTTGTAAATAGATAAAGAAAGAGAGAGTGAGAGAATGAGATTTGAAAGCGATTGTCGAGAGGGAAGTAACCGACAAAAGAGCAATGGTCAGTGAGTTTCCAATATTTGGTCCATGGGTTTATTAGTGAAGGTATAAGTAAGTGCCCAATCTAGAGATCGGCTAACTGACTTTTATGCATATCTGCGAGCTTAAGGTTATTAGTCGTCTTTTATACACATCTTTCCTGGAAAATGATCAGACAGAACATTGATGTGGTATAAGTGTCTAAAAGTGAGTAGTGGATATTTACCAACTGATGTGTCCCTTTAAATTGGCCATGACACTGATTCATTTATTCATCCAATGCAATTGTACATTCATCTAGTGCAGTTATTCTTGAACTGGGGCCCATGCAGGGGAACCATAAAAGCATAACAGAGTACTATGCGCTTTGGAATATCAAAACTTTGAGTCGATGACGAGGCGCTTCAGGATCCCAAGTACCGCATTCCGATTTTTGGTGAAGACGATATACTTCCACGATCTATCTTGACGTAAGAATTTTCATCGTTTCATCAACAACCTATTCGTACCCTCTTTTAGTGATCGCCCATATAGAACAATTATTAATCTAACAAAAAGGCTATACGTAATATGAGTTTCAGTGACTCTTGGTATCAATTTATTGCAATAACGTTTCGTTTTAAGAATGGCTTTAATAGTGCTGAATCTGTTTGTAACCAGAGAGCAATGTGAATCTGCTCTCTCCATCCGTCTGCCTTTCCTTCCTCAGTGGCCTACGATATGAGGGTTGAACCATCAATATCGCTGGCCAACGAAAATAACTGTTGAAATCCAAGTAAGTGTATTTGTCGTATCGAAATTTTCTGGACAAATGAGTGATCTTTTGGCCCGGAAAATAACTAGTATTGACTGAATATTGTTGCAGCTTAGTACGGAATGCAATACTGAAAACGTGTGCCATCGAGAGATGAAAGTTGAACACCACGTTAAAACGTTTGAGAAGTTTGAGAAACTGTGATGTTCTTATCTCATCTGAAGACATAAGAAAAAAATACTTTATTTTCTTCTAGTGTTATGCAGAAACGTGTTCCCTTGGCATCTTAGATGACCTCTGTAGGATCTTACACATGCTCAAGAGCCACTGACCACTAAATTGTGTGCAGCTGGATGTCGCTGTTCACTGGTAGAAAATTGGGAGCTGATTTTGCGACTTGAGAAATAGAGTGTATTACTGCTGAGGAGCCGATGCGTACTAGGTAGAGCAACGTTTTATGTCCAGGTTTTTATTCCTGGCAGTGGCACATTATTTCATATTTCGCTATTATTATCTCCTTTCCCATAAATAATCATTTTTATGTGTAAAACCTTTAAAACTAAAGTAAAATTTTCTTTTAAGGGAAAGAAAGCAAATCGGCCAAGCAGTGGTCGTCAGAGGAAGGCATCGAACTTGAAGAAGCGTCCAGTAAAGAGAAAAGAGGCCAAGAAAGGGAAAAATGAGAAAACGTCGCTTAAAGTAGGTTCAACTACAGGAGATGATCCATTTGAAAACTCAGAGAAATTATATGAGGTAAGAAGTGCTTGAAATATGATGCGTAATAGAAACAGATTCATGATAGAAGAAGTGAAAGATACCATCAATTTACATCTGGTCTAGAATTGCAATTCGATCCAATATCTTGACATGTCTATGTATACTTCATTTTTCTTTATTCTTTTAATTATTAGCCTTCTTTTCGTCCTCATGATTATTTATTCTTATTCATACTAATCTTCTTCCCCCCTTTTCTCCTTCTCTTCTTCATCATCATCGTTATCTTCTGCTTGCTTTTATCCTTCTTTCTCTTCTTCTCTTTATCCCTTTACTTTCTCTTCTTCCCTTCCCGTTTTTCTCTTTATCTTCTTCCTTTACATCTTCTTCTCCTTTCTGATCTTTATCTTCATCATCGTTACCATATTCTTCTCCTTCTCCTTTTCCTTGCCCTTCTCCTTCTTATTGTAATTATTTCTTTTCTGCTCCTCTTCATCTTCATTTAATTTTCTGCTTCATCGATATCTTTTAATATTTAAGAACCTGTTATGACTCGGGCTTCACTGATCACTTGATGCCATGCTCTCACATTCCAAAGTTGTTAATACAGTGTAATGTCAGGCAGTTTATTTTAAGCTACAGTATCTGTAGTCGCCCCTTTTCTTGCTTGCAGTGACGTCATGATGATGAGCGCATTTGTAAACCTATTTTTTCTTGACGATATAAGGTAAAACTTCATAACTTCTTCTTCACGGACAATGAAAACTTTGTGACAAGACTAGTGTTTACTCCCTCTTTTGCTCCCTTTGCGATCACGATCTTCCATCGAATTTTACTGAGTACCTATGACATCTAGCTGGTCGCCGCAAATCTAGAATTTTTATTTCCCACCTCTTTGATGCAGTAATATACTTTGTCCTCCGTAAATAAGGACTCAATGATTAGCGAGCATTGACTTATTCACAAAGACAACCAACATCATTGCTCATGAAGATATCTTTTTCAAGTCTAAGTTTAATCCAAGGCTGATTCGATATGTAATAAAATATTCACTGCCTAAAGCAGTGACAGTGACGTATGCTATGAATTACGATTGTGGACACATAAAGATAAATAAAGGCAAAGAAATTGCACGTGTTAATGTTCTGCCATGGACTGGGGTTGAATACGTAACTGCTCTTCAAGGAATGTTATTGGATACTGCATGATAAGGAGGAGAAGAGGTTGATCATCAAAAGATGTCAAGACGACACAGGAGCATCTGTGTGTTAAAGATGGATGTCAGAAAGGAGAGGTAGCAAAAATAGATGCTAGAATTGCGTACTTTGATAGCCAGGAACAAGGCGCTACGTGAATCATAAACCAGAAGACAACCAGAAATAAGACCAAGAGCAATATTGGAGCTCGGCTGTCGGTACTTGTGTACCAAATATTATGCATCGTAGCTGTCTATTGGCAATGCCTTTGTTTGCCCTATATCTTTGAATTGGCTTGCAGCAAGCCATTCCATTGTGAAGCAGACATTCAACTGTTTTTACTCAGAGTAAACCGCGAAAGCGCTCCATCACATAGAGTTAGTACTGTCGTTTGGTAATGGCACTTCCTTTCCTTCTTTTGCAGACTATTGCCACAAAGTTTCCTGATCTCCCACTATCTGTTGTATTAACGGCAGAAAGAAAATTCGCTGAGGCAGATATCAATGGCGATGGGGTACTTACTGTTATGACACGTTTATTTTTTTCCTCGTTTTCCTCATTAATAAGGAACAGTTGTCATTTTCAGTTGTGACATCAGGAAAAGCTGCTTAAGTGATCAAGTTCAATATGTAGGAAGCTGCTGACTAGATTAAAAGTTTTTCAAGGAGCTTAAACTGTCAAGGGGAGCAGCGTGATAGAAGTCAAATCTAAGCCATTCTTATCTGTTACCTTTTCATGGCTTTTTAGTTAGATTGATACCTGACCCTATCAATAATTATACGAATTATGAATGATATCCGCTTCAACTTAAAAATTCAAATTGAAAAGAGACATTGCTACGAGATTAATAATTAGTGATGCATAGGTCTTGTTTATGTTGCTGTTTTGTTGTTCGTCCTCTCAATCGATTACGTCCTGATCTCCAAAAGGAGAGTTATGTAACACAGCTGCGTGAATTTGTAAATTGAGGTAAAGATCTATGCACCTCACAATTGTATCGGGAACCGAAGTTCCTAGGTCACTTTAAACCCAGAACCAGCAAGGCGCAGGATATAGCCACAGTCAGATATATAATCTGGATTGTCTTCTGCATATATGAATCGTTCCCCTTGTCTTCTGTATTGGTCTGGCATATAGGAAATGCTGGGGAATTAATTTAAGGTTTCCAGGAGCAAATCTATAAAAAACGAAAATCCTTTAGGATAGATAGGTTGGCATGTGTCAGTATCTCAAAGTATGCAAATATGTAAGTGACAGAATTTAAAATCTAAAAGTATCCTGAGACAAGATATTAAAAATACAAAATAGTACTTGTTGGTAGCGTGAAGTACCTCTGTGCGTCCCATTATGATTAACTTATTATGAATTCATATTTTGTGATTTCTGCATACCCGCTAACTTGTACTTTGTCCAAATGACTTTTATCGATGCCGGAAATACGGTGATCTTTTTGCGACCATACGACATAGAGCGCAGCTTTCGAAACTTTGATGTAGCACAATCTTTGACAAGAATGAAATAGAAGAAATCAGTAGTAGATGACACACGGAAGATAAGCTTCTTTTGTAACTAACTGTGCTAGCTCTTATCAAATCTGTACATGTTCAAAAGGGGAATGTGGACAAGAAATAGTTTAGTGAGCTTGTACTGAAGACAAAAAGGTATTTCTTTCTTGTGCTACATTGCAGCTAGCGTTCTTGAGACGTGGGCTATAGGTTGACAAGTAGGAACAAGGTTACCAGTGCGATCTGTCGAAGCAATTTCATGCGAGGAGAAAACCAGACTCCTCTTAAGTTACTAGAAGTTTACCCAACAGACTCTTGGGGACACGTTCGGTATGATGCCGGCATGCAAAGTAAGTAAGATTACACAGAACAGAAATAGTTTGATTCAATCTGTATGCTACCCTCCCCGGTGGGAGCATAATATCCCTTTTGTTACCTTATTTTCAGACTGTCATTTTAACAAGTGGAACAACTCAAAGAAACGATTTTAAGAAGCTGGAAACTGATTCTGGAGACATTGCTATGGTTGATTTAACGTGTTTTGCCCATGTCTGATTATTCTCTTGACATTTAAATTTTTTCCTCTTCAATAGCAAACAATGTCTAGCTTGTCCCTCGACGTAGCTTAGAAAATCGTGCATCATATACCCCCAGGGCTGTGTTGACACCGTCAGACGGAAGTTATATCGTCTACAGAAGAAGGAGAATGTTCAATATCCCAGTATGCATCATATTGCCATGTGTACCTCATAGAAGCAATACGACCAACAAAAATGGCCTTTATTTTCACTTGATACTCAAAAGGCAGCTCTCGATTGACTTTTAGCCTGTTGTAACCCCATATGTAATCCCTGTATTAGAAAGACGTGTTTAACTATGCATGATAAATTTCATTGAGCTATACACCGTATTAGCTAATGTTTTGCATAAGTAATGATTAATGCCTAAGTCATCCTATTTCACGTCAGTAATGCGGGGTTTTATTCATGGACTGTTCAATTTCATGTCATTTTTTTCACAAATTCAATAAACAACTAAATATGGACTTTATCTTTTTTAGACTATAGATGAAGTGGAACTAGAGAGGATCTTGGACAGTAGTGACCTTCTATTTACAAAGCAACAAGTGATGGACATTTTAAAACAAATCGATGCTGATGAGACGGGAACCGTTGATTTTTTCGAGTGTCTACAGGTAATGCTCATTATTAAGTGCTAAGCTATCCAATTTTCAGTCTGAGGTGTATGCTCTTGGCCAACTGTTTTTATTATACTTTGCTAATAGAAGTCAGGAAATCCAATTAAGAAATTCATGTAAGAAGATTTTGAAGTCATCTTCGTTTTTCTCTAAAGAAAATCATGTTTGCTGATGTAACGCAGGTGATGTAATTACAGCAATATTTATCTCTGCATATTATTCCTGTCTCCTTCATATTCATTGAAAATCATACAAATGCATATAACCCATAAGCGAGCGCAGGTGGTGGTCTCTACTTTATCTCTCTTTACCTCTGTTATCCCTACGTCAAGGACGTAAACATACCTTCTTGGTATTCGATACGATGCAAAGCAAAGGGTAGGCAAAAATCGGCAGGAGGTGTATCGACAATTCATTACATTTCCGTTTCTTTAATTAAGCTAATTCTTTACACCAATCTATAAAATTCACATCAGAATTGGAAGAAAACAACTGTATATCGTTTCTTGATGTTCTGGTTACTAAGTCGAGTTTGACATTTCAGATATCTGTTGATAGGTTGTCAACGTTTTTCGACCAATACACGAACTGATGATCTCTTTGCGACCATAAGCAGAAAATGAACCTTGATCCATGTCTTGTCCACCGTGCCCACAAGATTTGTAGTCCTGGAAAACTTCCCGAGGAGCTGCAAATGATTCGTAAAGTTTTCTTCACAACGGATACCCAGGAGTAGTGCATTAGAAACATCAAGAGAAATTTGGAAGCACAAAAGATGTTTGGACCCCCAAAATGCCCTGTTGACTTACGTATACCCTTGCTAGGTGATTCATCTGAGCAAATCGAACATAACCTGCGACGGTCAGTTGAAAGCACTTACAGTTCTTGTAAGTTGTGCGTTGTGCACACAACTACTCAGATGCGAACGAGAGCGAAAAAAGACGTTTTGCCACCCCATTCAATAAGTAATGTTATTTATCCATGTAAGTGCCGATGCGCAGTACAGTACGGCGGTATAACATCTCAAGCCCGCTTTTAAAGAATTCAGGAGTACGTTCCCAAGGTTCTCCCAATTAAGAGGAAAAGTGACGGACACAACCAGCCAGGGCCAGCAGGAAAAAACATAAGTCGACAGCGGATACGCAATCTTCTATCGCAGAGCACATGTTACTTAATCGTGATGTGTCGAGAATAATGACTATTCTTGCTTCACTCCCTTGTAAAGAGCTCGCTCAAAGTTTCACCTCAAATTACCGGTGGCTGTTTACATCCAGCTACACAAGCCCTCTCTCTGCAAGCAGAAGGACCTCGTAATTCCAACGAGCCTATTTTAGGTTTATTGGTTTTTTCATTGTTGATATTTATCTATTTTTCAGCCCACCTTTATTGTAGAAATTGTCCCAAACTCATTATGTGCGATCCCTTACGTCCGCATTTCTGTGTCTATCCAATAAATACTGTACAAATTTGTATACGAAACAATGGTGTGTATGACTGAAGAAAACCCACGAAAAGTTATTTAAAAGTATCTTTAAATTCTTTATTTGTTAGAAAGGAGTAGGATTAAAAAAGTCTAATGAAATTAGGCGCAATACACACTGAGATGTCTAGAGATGCCAGTCATGAAGAAGTTCTTCTTTCCAGGTTATGATATGTTAATTTTGGAATAAATTTTACCTTTACAGTATAGTTTTCTTAAACCTGATAGTTGCGGCAGCAAGTCATTCACACGTAACTTACACTATGAAGTAGTGCTCGAGTAGAGATCACGAAGAATACTAGGGCGATGAGAAGGAAGACGACGAAGTATAAAATTAGGGAAAAAAGAGTAAGCAAGAAAAGAATATGGCACTTATCAATGACAATTATCAGTCATTTTTATTTATTTATGACCATCATTGTTCAATTTGTAGTTAATGTTGGCTTTTGCTTGCACACTGGAACACTCGATTTCCTTGGAATATCTGGAGAAAATGCTTCTCAATAGCCATCAAGGGGGCCATATGGAATTGAGGCAACACTTTGAGAATAAAGAATCCAACGATGAGGAAGCCCTGCATGTTAAGATTGAGAACGAAATCATATGATTGAATAAAAAAAAAGTACCAAGGGCTAATAGAAGAGTTTTCTTGATTCCTAGCTAAATGCATTCTGGAGTCTACTTATTGTTTATTTCAATGCAAGTAGTTCTGTTGTGTAATACACTAGAAGACCTCATTGCTACAGAGATACTGAATCCTCCTAAACCACCAATAGGCGATAGCGTATTCAGTAGTGGATTCAAAACACCACAACTAGATTTCACTGTTGAGTAAGTATCCATAGCATTGTTGACTTGGAATGTTACCAGTACCCCTTTCATAGACGCTTTTCGAAATCACCAGTCTTATCAAAGTGATACAACATATTTACAATATATTTTGATGATGTTTGCTTTTTGCTTTCATCTCTCTATAGGTCTTAGATCAAATTCGTTCCAACCGAAAAAGTGGTCTACCGCAGACATTACAACAGAATAAGAGTTCAGTTTGTTCTATACAATAATCGATGTCAACGCATCAGGATATGGCATCAAGCAGATTTAGGAAATAGATTGGAGCACGAATCTCTGTGTCGCTAATTTAGCGAAATAGATCAACTTTCCTGTTCGTCACGACATAACACAGAATATTATTTCGTGGATCAATCAATTGTATATTCTTATGTTAAGTTTCAAAGTTGATAATCTAATGTTACTATCATTCCATTAAATGAGACAGATTTAGGTGATGTTTATATTTATAGATAACAATTTTGTTTGTAAATAATTCTGATTTGCCGGATTGGAATTCGCGGAGATCTTTCTATGCCCTATTTTTCATGCATTGTAGCATTGTAGTATAACACACCAGACATTACATGGGACTTTGAAGAAGTAAATTAATGAATCAGTAACAGTAATGAGTCGGGTAATCAAAGTAATGAAAGTGAGGCGGACAATGAGATATTACCAGGGTATAGTAACTGCCGTCTTTATTGGTGGCAAGAAATATGAAGACTTGAAATATCAAACGTTACTATCAAGGGATGGATAACATCAAGTATTTGTAGGACATGATTGGGTCTTGTATACGATAATTATTCTACAAAAATTAGTATGGTCCCCAGCCCCCCCCCCCCCCCCGCCCTGCCCGAATTTTAACCTCCCAGAGTAGGCACAGTCAGTGCACTCCTTAGGCGTTGCAACTGGAACGCCTGCGGGTTAACCCAAGTAGTATAGGAATCGCTATCAAAGAATTATGATTGAGGATTGAAGACAAATAGGATTGCAACACATTTTATACTGTTGTTCGACTCACATGTTTTTAGCCTTCTTACAAGGTTTATAGCTTTTCAACTATCTAAACTTAGCATTGTTGGCAAGCATAATTTTGTAATTTTGATAGTACTATTTAAAGAGCTGCAGGATTCGCCTTTATTTTATTTGACCCGATCTTTAAATATGATATGCTTTCTTCAATCGATAAATTTTCCTGGAATTGTCATTAGCAAATTTAATGATTAAGTAGAATTGAAGAAGTAAGAAGTGTAGATTGCCATGGTCAACGCTAGTTTTGTGTCTATTGGTGTATATTGAGTATACGTACTGACGAAGAACACCTATGTATGGCATAGCCAGGACTGTAACCGATAAGTTCCTCGACCAAGCATCAACTTACCCACTACGTCAAATGGTGCTACAGGCGAAAAACGCAATCTTAACACGAATAAAATAGTCCTGGTAATTATCTTAAACACAGCCATAGGTTAGACAAAAACAAACTGCTCTATGTATATAAACGCTGACCTTTCGTTGTATGTCGCAGAACATTCTCAAAGCGAATATACTGAGAATTGCAAACGTTGGTCTTCTGCAGTGAAAAAATGCTTACCTAGGACTGGTTATGAATGTATGATGTTGGAGGTTAGTTAGATAGTTAAATTGACTATGTTGGATGCCAATCTGAAATCTCACCACCAGTGAGAAATGTCATCAGTGCTATATCGATATCATCAGTCCTTTCATATAGACTATACAGCCCTGATATGTTGATGGTTTTACTTAGCCAACCTGCAGTTGTGCATGCAGCATTCGGACAGAGTCGCTACTTAAATTCAGTGTGCTTTAGGGTAATTTTATACACATTAAGGAACTATAAGAAAATAGCCTTCAAATGGGAAACCGTTCTTACGAAGCAAATGTTTTAAGTCATTTTTTACTGACGTAAACCATGTTAATTGATCAGTAAACCATGTCCAACAAGACAGATTTAATAATGCCAATGCTACGGTAATATCAAGTAGAAAGCTTTTACACCGTAGGGCCACAAAGACTGCGCGGTAGATTATGGTCTTGATACAATAGCCTTGAGGAATCACTAAAGAGATCTATGTTGTTATCTTCTTTCTAAATATAGAAGGAGGGGTTTACATTAAGAATATTTTATGTTTTTGCAATCCACGGTAGACGCATGGAACTTCCAGTCATACCATCATTAAACGATACAATTATACCCTTCTTAAGCGGCTACTCTCAATACAAGTTGAATTATGCTGTATAAGGTACAATTTTGGTAAAATGTTCAAGTTCCTGTAACCTATTCCAATATTGTTGCATTTGGAAAGGAGAATTTGGGGGATTTTTATGACAGACCTTGCTACTAAGTGGAGAGGTCTAGAAAACAAGGACCCTTTAAAGGTGCCTCTTAATATGGACGGCCTTGTTCTTCAGAAGCTGTCATTGTTGAAGCTCCTTGGCATTTCTTTTACTTCAAGGCTAGAATGGGGTTTTTGCCTAACTAACCTAGCTATGTCTTTCTGAAGGAAGGATGGAATCTTTTGCGATCTATGATCTTTCTGCCACCTGGTGTTGTGTTATATCTTTATAAGGTAATGATCAGGCCTTGTGTGGAGTATTGTTGTCATATTTGGGCTGGTGCACCAAAGTGTTATCTTAACATATTTTACCGGTTCCAAACACGAATTTCTCGTGCGTATGGCCCTGGCCACTGTTCACTCTGTCTCACCGAGATGTTGCATCTTTAAATCTTTTCTACAGTTGGCTGAGTTCGTTCCTCTTCCCCTTATCAGGGCAAGGTCCACTCGGTATACTGAATATCTGCATAACTTGTCTGTTTCTATAATTTCTATGCTAACAATTTCTTTCAAAGGACTGCCAAGATCTGGAGCTCTGTCTTCAGATTGCTTTCCTCTTACTTATGATCTTGAGACTTTTAAATCAAATGTCAATCGCCATCTTCTTGGAAATATTTAACATTTTTTGTCTTTAATTACATGTATTTCTCTGTTTACTTTCTATTTCTGCTTCTTTCAAAGTAACTTAATACCTTGAAGTGGCAACCCTGCCTTGTATTCAGTGAAGGAAAAAGTGAGGAAACAAACAAACTAGGAATGGACACCCCTTTCATGTGGCAAGTATTTGCGTAATTTGTCACTTTTTCACCAAATTTAGGAAGGACGTAACTTCTATTTGTCCAGGATTGTAGGTTGTTGCTTGCCAAAATGTTTTTAAATTATGTAATCAGTGAGTTACACGTTGTAGAAACAAGAATAATTCTTGTACAATTTTATAGATTTTTACAGTATTTTAATCACAATAATTCCTTATAGAACTAAATTTTGATAATGTGATTGGCGTTTAAGAACTAAATGATAAATTTATAACTTGAAATGGAGTGAAAATTTACGAAACAGAATACTGTCCGTTGCTCGGGTTGGATAAGGGTTATTACGAAGTGTAAGAAAATTCTGTGAAATTTTAACGTTTAGTTTAATGTTCAGTTGTCTGATGAGATGAAAATATCACGGAATTGTAAGTTTCAACATGTTGTAGTATTCTTACTTTGCTCGTTGTCTCTGATTCGCTGTACCCTAGGTCATTGACTGAGAACTGTAGCAACCAGCCTTACACCGTTGCCTACATATGTGGTATGTATTTAGAATACATGCGTAAAAGAGACACTAAAAGATGGGATTTGGAAATTCGCTACTCCGAGTTTCACATATTCACGATCATCAGGGAAACTAGCATTCATGTATACGAGAGTATCTTGTGTATCTATGTGCAGATGTCAATGTTACTCAGGCTGACGTTAGGAGTCACAAGATACGTATATTCCAAGGAGAAAACCACTGATGCGTATTTTGTTGGTAGGGATCAATCCAGGATGTCCTTTGCTCACCTCCCCTCTAAATCTTTGCATGTCTATTCCATATATGATGTGCTTTTCTTGCTCAATATAATGTCATGGGACATGATAAAACGTACACATCTCAATAGGTATAAAACTGGTCTCTATTAAATATAATTGAATATTGAATAGGTTGAGCTCTTCAAGAGCTCTTCAAAATGACATCATAGACTCAAGAATTTCAACTGAATGATGCCGTTTATTCTTTGTTCTCTTCCCGTAAAAAGGGCTAGGGCCATAGCCATGTACATGGGACTTGTTACTGGAGCATAGAGCACAGTCAGACTGGATACTGCAACTAACCCTCGGGATCTGAAGGCAAGGAGCTAATCAACTAGATGACGGAGTCTATTTTACAATTGAAGTTGCGATTGACAACAATAGGCAAACATCAAAAAATACCGAGTTTCATTAGAAGTCTTCGTTGCCATTTGTTTAAACCTTTTTCTTTGGTAATGGCTTTGAAATTGTATTTTAAGGCCTTTAATTGAAGAAACGAGTCCGAAAACCACTACACTAAGAGCTATTCTGCCTAGGTAAGGATAAGTTTGAAAATGTAGTCTTCAAAATTTAAATACAATCTTATATTGTATATGCCAGCTAAATACCCATACTCAATCTGCTTAAAAGCAGTTTTAGGGTTATTCAATGTACCCATTGGGTTCACTTTGCTGTAACTAGACAATACCAGAAGCTAACAGCAAAACAGAAAATAAGGGTGCTAGTGGTGGTGAGAATTCGGGATCGACTAGCCGGATTGTCGACCTTTCTATTGCACTACTTAGTGCAATGGAAAGATCTTCGTTTTCGGGGTGGGAGATCCTGGGTGCGAACCGGACCAGCTTCCCAAGTACATCATGTTTAATGAGTTCTATTCTATGTAGTTCATGACTACTTGTGTGTCTGTACTTCACATACTTCACTTACATATATATAAAAGACTAAAACTGTGTTAAAATGACATTAAAATTATATATAAAAACTATAAAATGCCTAGGGGCTAGCTACAAAGCTTTCGGTTAAAAAACCTTCTTCATGTGTACATTTTGGGTGCTGAGACCAGCTCGGCGCTATCACCCTCCCCACGTTGGTGGGTTTCTCAAGACGGTGCCCCATCATCGTGACTTAGAGCCTGACGTGGTGGGGTGGGGTGGGGTGGGATTCTCAAGACGAGGCTCATGAGCTTGGATGTTTGTTTTCTCCTGTTTACTACTTCAAGGTTGTGACG
>JAAAKL020008865.1:0-15551 GCA_010016065.2 Carybdea cf. marsupialis auct. non (Linnaeus, 1758)
CTCAATATGCATATTTTGCTGTGAATGTGACACAATGTCTGTCGCAATCAATTTCAATTTTGATAAAGCCAAAAAGTAGTCACGGAAAAAAGAGATTTGGCACATCTTGGGTGCATTGCCCCTGCTGCCCCTGTTCCCCCGTCCCTGTGTCCTCGTTTCAGGCGAACAGCCTCCTTTCTACAGTTGATAGCAGGATCAAATTTACACTCGGAGTATTTATTGCAATAACTATTACACTGTTTTGCTTATTGTTTGAGTTGATAGTTTACTGTGAGCTCCCTGGGTCCCTATTAGCGCCGTCAGCAATCATGGTTCTCTTAAGAACACAACATATTGAGAAACACAACAGATCTTACTTCTGCATACTGTGGAACGTGAAAAAGTAAATTTGAACAAAGATTCTATGGTCGAAAAAGGTAGCTAGATGGTCCAGCTGAACGTTTTGCGCAGAAATGGAAACGAGTTATGTGAGTACATTCGATCTGTCGATATAAACGATGTCGGAGGGAAACAATGCTTACAAGTCTGTTTTATACTGGTACTTGAGGTGACACGGCCAATACTCCAGTGAAGTTTTTCTACCTCTCATCCATTCAAGTTCGACGTCTAGTTAAAAATGAGGCAGCATATGGGAGAACGAGGCAAATGTAGTCAGATGGTCCGGGTAGCCAGACGGTCTCCAACAGCACCCCGTGAGATTGACGTCATGACCTCGTTGTCCTGACATAGCCTCGTAATGGTTAGCGCATGATTAATCTGAATTTTAACATTAACGACCTCTTCGAATGGAAGATGAAGTACACTGTAACCTTGATCTAGCGGAGCACCACGTGACTGTGTGTTTCCGGATTTATTCACTTGAGTATATTTTAAAAATAACATAATCTGCTTTGATTAGAGATCAACAGCCCCTGTTATCGTTCGCAAACTATTTCCATTCTCCATTTTTTGAAGGCAACAGAATCTGGTTGACGTACGTTGAAAATAAGAGCGAGACTTGTCGTTTCGCTGCAATAGAGAAGCGCGCAATGTTCCCAAATTTCCCAGCATATGCACACAGTCCAAACATTCCCTGTATTTGATGAATTGGTTCGAAACTTGATATTCGGATTAACGGTTAGCTAAGGAGCCCAAGAAGAGTGCAAATCCATTTTATCAGTCCAAGTAGAGGAGCAAGCTTCAATATCAGTACCACCCTGTAACCATGGGCGTAGATTCTGGTGGGACAGTGGGAATCATCCCACTCTCACTTTTGAGGATGTGGGAACAACAGCTCCTTCATCCCCCCACTTTTCGGCCCAGAAGTGTCAAATAATCCACGTTTAATCCTTTTGCCCCCCCCCCCCCCAACACACACACATTCTTACTGCGATGTGCGCCCATGTCTTTAGCTACCCTGCACAGTCAATCCTCTATGTAATCATCCCCATAAGCTAGCCCGTGGCCCCTTCTTTCATAAAAATCGTGTAATTATTGAACTTACGGAATATCTCTATGGAACAAATATCGGATTAGATTGTGAGAGGCCCGTCAATGACCGTCTTGAATGAAATCTTTTATTGGGTAATCAAATTCTCTTTGAACGGGCGTCCAATATTTTTGCCTTGTGCAATAATTTTGGTTTGTTAGACTCAAATGGGGATAATTACAAAGACGAAAATAAAAAATCGTCTTCAATTCGATCACTAGACATGTATGAATCACTAATTAAGCCCAATTGATACCAAAATGTGGAAATACAGTCAACAACCTTTCTATAGTTGTCAAAGACATGAAAGGAAACCAAAATAGAAGTTTATACGCAATAGTATTGAATTTTGTCAAACCTTCCCTTTCAGTTGCCAATAGTATGCTCTCTGATATCAATAGACTGGGAAAGCCAGTTCAATACCGTGCTTACGAGCACGCACATAGGCATAGCTACATGCACAGATACTTGGGTACACATATACAAACATAAAACTCAGTTAACATGAAATGCATACGGCGCTGGCGGGGATCGAACCCAGGATCTCCCACAACGAAAAAAGTTGACTTTTCCACTGCGGTAAATAGTGCAAAAGTGAAGTTCACAATCCGATCCCGAATTCAACCACCAGCAACCTATTTATTTCTGTTTTGCTGTTAGCTTCATCAGTGCCATTTTCCGTAGATAAGTACTCAGGCAGACACACTAGCAATCATGAAATATATAGTATAGAACTCAATAAACATGAAATTAACGAATAAATAAATAATAATATAACAATAAACGAAGACTTTACTACTGCACTAAATAGTTTTCGGTGTGGGAGATCCTGGGTTCAATCCCCGCCAACGCCGTATGCATTTCATGTTTATTGAGTTCGATGCGGCAGAGTCTCTTATGCTATGGTAGCTGAACATCATTGGCATCCACTTATGTCATGTTGAATATTCATGAACGTAGCACATGCGTTTCTTTAGCAATCTAAGGATGCATTGTAACTTTAAATCTTTAAATTACCCAAAATGAACTCAAACCTCGGTCCTACTTCATTTTTGAAGAATACTAGTAACTTACATCAAACACCTGAAAACGGTAAGGGAACAATTTTTCTTTCAAAAATTCCTTAGTTGGAATTTATATTAACTTGGATACGAGTATCGATTATCACAAGAATAAAAATTGCATATCTAGTTATCTTTGAACTTTGTTTCTCACCAATGTTTCAATAATAGGATTCAGTGTCCGAAAATTCTTCCTTCAGTAACAAACACGACGATTACTTTGCACTTCGCCAATAGTCCCATTACGGTGACGCAGAGGGAGGTATATGTCACTACTTTGAAATACTTCTTTGTCTAATGTTATTGAGCACAGAAGCAATTTAAATTAAATAAAAGGTTAGAGTCGCAATTCTCTTTGAACATTGCGTTTTTTCAGAATAATCTTCCAATATCCCAGATTTCCTCCACACGGCATGAAAAGGGTCAATCCATTTCTCCCAAAACTGGATGACTTTCTTTAACAAATATTACAAGTTTCTGCTGCTTTCATAATTGGACAGTAAGAAAAGACGGTACCAGACAACGTGTTGTTTCTAAATTAGAAGCTAGCGGTAAAATGCTTTGTATTTTCTAATTTAATCCTGGGTGACGGTAATGGGTTTATTTTCTGTGGCTATTTACGTCTTTTGCTATGGAAAACAACATATCTTCGGACCAAATAGAAGAGCAAAGCGTAATCAGAACCATAGAAAACAATATATCTCAACAATTTGTGTTTTTATGTTTTAGAGAAGGATATGGCTTTGGGGAAGATATTTTCCATTCCAATAAAACAGAAATGGATCATAAATGGTGTTTCTGACTCTGGGTAAACAGCTGTAAGACAGGTGAAACCATTCTGTGTAAACAACACAGGTGAATCAGAAGTCATTCTACGATGGAAAGTTCTTGAAGATGTAAATATAATGAGACATTTTGAAATTTCAACCAAAATTAATCGGCAGTCTTGTTATGCCATCAAAACCAGCGGGGGCTACTAATGTAAAAATATACAAGTACAGATATAAGCACTTAAATACAGTTTATGACTGAAATATGATCATTACGATGATGCAAGTGCTAAAATAAGGGAAGGCAGTACCGTAAAATCCGTTAAGGCAGAGTCTCGCACTTTGTGCGCCCTTTCCTTCCAAGCAAGAATTTACGCACTGAAAATAGCCAGTTCATTATTGTCACATTTTTTACATATTTGGAAAGAAATTAGTTCTGTCATGCCCAGTACCAATTCTTTGCGTACACTTTAACCATAGAACATTCGAACCTCTGTGTATTACGATTGCTTCAAATTCAGTATTTATGATCATTGGGCTTCCATAACTAGGCAATTTCAAACAGAGATTACGTGCTGTGACTCAGTTGTAGTTTCAAGCAATACAAGTTTGAAATGGCACAAACATCATTCCCTAGTTATTACCTACCTGATTGTTGTACAATGCTTATTATAAAGCTATTATCCTCAATCCTGGATATTGTAATTAATGTATATGACTTCAAAGGTGATGATAACAAACATGAGTTTAATTACGAGCTTTAGGCTCACTCAAAAAATACAATGAAGGATTAAGAAGTAATCACGTGTAGCCGGAGATGATCATAGATCGATTTTTAGTTATTCATTTACGCTTTGATTAGACATTTTAATAAAATGCCCATTCAATCGATCATTATGTACAGCGAGTTTACGAAACCGGGGTGAGTCTAGAAATTTTAATAATACAAGTTCTGATCACCAGGAGAGGCGGTAAACGGTGGTGTACATCTTAAAAACTTGTTCACATTAGATCACGAGAATAATCATACTCCGCGCCCTCTATCAATTTAATGCTGGTTCCCAACTTAATGAACCAAGGAATATCACCAGAGTTTTGACCAGAGATTTTTGAGATTCAAAGGCCAGTGTTTACCCACCATATACACTACAGGTCTGGTACTTTGGGAAACAGCCTACTCGAAACTTGCCTTTTGATATCTGGAGTCAAATTGTAGTATTTTAAAATTTTTTGATTTGTGACGTCATCACTTCCCCTCCGCATAGATTAATGAAAAACGGAAACAATGAGAGTACGTAAATACGAAGTTAGTGTCCCATCCGCCTTTCCTCTCTTCTTTGATTAAAGCATCGAAGCCATGAATATGAATGAGCACTCGGCTGATGATAGCATGACGCTCAATGAGCATCTGCGTTGAGAGATAGGAGTGATCGTCATCTAAATGTTTACAAATTGATGAATACCACAGACAACGCAAACCCACACATTTCTTAGAAGAGGTGAAAAGTGTACTATCACTCGAACTTCAGACAAAACACGCAAACGTAAATGATACTGAGAGCAGAACCATATCAGGCTTTGAAGCTCCAGAACGATGGAAAGAGTATGGTTAAGTGCTATATGAGACACCTCCCAATGAAACACCGCTCTCTAGAACCCACTTTACAGAATATGAACGAATGCCTTTGTTAGATGAAGGTTCAATAGCAGATTAACAATTGAAACAGTGGAACGCATAATGGTTTCGCAACTGGACTAATTAAGGAAGTTTGAACCTCGAAACAAACCTACTACGTCTTCTTATGTGCAGAAAATAAGTCACTTGTGTGTGAGTGGCTCCCAGACTTGCGGAAGTTAGAATTCATTCCACTATTCAAATTTGGCACCCGTCTACAATGTGAAAACTGCCTCATTTTCGCACAGATAAGTCATGCCAGCAACGCCCAATTAATAATTATTCTCAATCGCATGATATCCAAATTGTAAGAAGAGTCTGGTGACGCGGAAACAGTATATAGGAAGGGAAAGGTTGTGCAGCTCTTCTGGTGACTACTCGGGTACTGATCGAGAAACTGAAACAGTAAACATGCCTCCTTTTCTCTGATTACAGCAAAACTTTTGACACTCCAAGCCATAAAATATTCAATGTGATGACTGACATGGGCGTCCCACCTTGTTGCCGTTCTCTAAGGACTGTACTTGGATCATACAGTAGACTCGTTGGAATGATCACACAAAACGTTTAACATTGGCAAAGGTGTGCCTAAAGGGTCCATATTACCACTCAGACTATTTACCCTCTATAAAAAGTAGGTGATGAGAGAACCAGATGTAGGTGATTATAGTACATCAACAGGGGGTCGAATCATACCCATATTCAGATATTCAGATGACAATGCCATCCTAATAAATGGGACTAAGGATCCTTCTGTGAAATTGAGAGACTAAACAACGCTGGGAATTGCAGAGGGCTGAAATTGAACGCCTCTATAAAAATTGAATATCTATAGCTGGAACGGGTGTTGACATCTCTACGGAAGGTCAAAACGTCAATAGAGTTGGTGAATTCAAGTATCTAGACCCGATAAAGACCAGGAACGGGGATTGTCAGAAAAACAACCCAATGGGAATTGCACTATTAATGGAAAGAACCCTTGAATTGATGAGCATTTTAAAGACCAGAGGACTTCGTTAAGTTGTGAAACTAAAGGTAGTTCGTGCCCTAGTATGGCCAGTTTTGACCTATGTTGCGGAGACATGTACCCTAAAAGCTACTGATATTGAAAGGTCACACTCAGCAGAACTATGGGTGTCAGGAGAGTCGTACGTATAAGTTGGATAGCAAAGCGCCCAAATGCAAGTGAGCTACAAGAAATGGGCTTTAGCCACAATTGTTCATGTCTGCCTGCCTGACTAGTTCGACAGAGTATACGACGGCAAAGCAACCCCATGTTCGAAAATTTCCTGTAGGATCGAGAACACACAGGGATGGCCTAAATATTAAGCCTGCAGGTCAAGGATCTACGATGAAACTGTTTGTTTGGTAGTTTTCCCAACGAAAATAAACATGATTGTGTTCTTCTTTTTGTTTCATAAGCTTCATGCATTTGCTTCAAAACGCAGAAAGGAGGCACATCATCATTTTTGGCTACAACATGAATGAAGAATATAAAACAAAGAATTGGAAATTTCAAACAGCTTGATTGTATACTATGCTTTTGGAATTCAATATCATTCAGAAAGTAAATAGTTCATTTTTTAATATGAAAATCCGTTACTTTGCCTTATAATTTTTAAGAATAATTACATAATCATAGGCATAAACATAAATAAAATCACAAAATGAGGTCACAACTGCTGTCATATGCAACTCAAAAGATATACAAAATGAACTTCCTTATGGAAATGGGGACCTGGCTACGTTTAAAACCTCTTTATAGACCTGAAAAGTGGTTACAAATCCTTTGAAATATTAGACTTCAGAACTGACGAGAGGCAGTACCCTATAGATTTTCTGCGCATCCTCTTTCCGATGTATTTCCTGAAAAACCCAGGAAAAACGGTATCCGAGCACTTTATGAATCTTACAGCATGAATAAGTAATTGAGTTTTGCATTGATCCCCTGCTGCAAAACTCAATTACTTCTCAATAACGTCCCGTCCCCTTGATCCCCTCCATCGTTACGCATTCGTAAAATAACCGAAGCTGCGCCAGAAAGATAGTGTGTGTCAAATAAATTATAGGTTTTACATTTTTACCAAGGATGCTGTACAAATTTCCACTGTACTTTTCATGTGTAGCAAAAGTGTTGGCGCTTAGTTGCTACAAAATTGTATGATAAAATTAACTGGATTCTTTGCACCCCTCGTCACCTCGATGTACTTTGCTATTTCTCACCGTTTTCACTAATTGCTTTTACAACAAGTATCACATGATTGACGAAATATCGTTGCTTAAAGATAATAAACAGCAGATCCTAGCGTTATAAAAATCAAGTGCTTCCTGAGGGGTAAAAAAAAGAAAGGCTGAGACACGGGGAGAAGCACACGTAAAAGAAAAGGGATGGCGAGAGATGGTCAAGCCTTGTTGTTTACACACACTTTGCTTAAGATGCATGCGTCACAAAGTCTGTGAATCGCTCGCAAAAGCAACATCATCTGTTTAAAAGATCTTCAAACATTTTAACTATGTTACTTCAAATAAACAAATATCTTTGAAAGAAAGCACGAAATCGGTCATGAAATTCATTGTGCTACAAACGTAAGGTGTACACAAGTTAAGGTTATAGTTGAATATATATATATATATATATATACATATATATATATATATATTTATATATATGTATATATATGCATACATTCAATCATAGATTAAAATGTGATTCATGACCAATAAGGGTCGACATTAATTCCATTCACTTGCGTTAAGATAATTCCTAACATTGAACATACTTAATTCACAAGTATTGCTGAACTTTTACATGTATTCATAGTGATTACTTGAAAATCGTAGCAATATTCATAAAATGCCTATGGGGTGTCGTAGAATCCTATGCATAAACCTCCATCCCAGTGGACACCTGTTCCCTTCCTTCACGTTATCGTAATCACATGAAAAGTGAAATGACGATAGAAAATAACCTTTCGTGATAATCAGTGGTGTAAACACACACGTTGCCCACATGTAAATCATACAGCTCATTCGCTAATAACTGCCCGTTCTTACCGAATACAACCAATACGAACCAAACCAATACGAACTGCAGGAAGGATAACCCATTATTAATTTTCTTCCTTAATCAGACTGGTTTCTTTCCTTGTCGTTACCATTACCACCGTGATTTATATAATAGATATATAAAAATCTACACGTAGGTCGTATGTAACACAGATTACTGGATAGGATACATTAAGAAATTCCAGCTTATGACAGGAAAAACAAGAAGGAGCCCGAAAGATGTGGAAAATGCTGTTTCGGCAATAGTACAACAACAAATAAATTACTCGTTACGCATTTAAGGCAGAGGAAAAATTTCATCTAGCTGTTTTCCAATCAGCATTCTATTTCAGTACTTAAACCTAGTCTTTGTCGCCAAAAAGAATTTTTGGGTTAACCTCTCCATTCTCTTGGTTGTTTTTTACTTGTTTCACTGCATGTCCTGGAGCCATTTTCAGCATTTGTGGTAATTGTAACTTATCAATGTCATCCCTGATATTTGTTAGAATCTAACCATTGATTTCTCTTTTGTTTGTCTGCAGCCGATGATATTCTTCCTCTTTGTAACCCTTTGATCTGATGTGCTAATATCAATTTGATTACTTGTATTAGATTTGATGGAGATCGACGAAGGAGGTTTGGAGAAAGATGTTTTGATCTAATAGTGACATATTTGGTGCATGTAATCTTCAAGTTTAAATGTCATGTTCTCATTATCATCCCACAACAAAGGGGAAATGACCATACGTCATCTTTCTTAACATTTATACATCAACATACAGCAAAAAAACCACTGACGATATATCTATGTTTACATAAGCTAAGGAAAGCTTATAGTATCAAAGTACAAAACTATTTAGCTGTTGCGGTCAAACTACATGGACGTCGACAGGTTTCTCGGATATCTGTGATAGTGTCCAGGCTCATCTACTCACTTTGCCCTACCTTCACCGAAGAAAATGGGCATACGTGGCTACACGTGGTACTGTTATGTAACCCTTAAGTTGTACCACGCCGAAATATAACACACCTGCTTCTGTAATAATCATCTCAAATGTAAATATAGTGACAAACAATCTTTCCAAAAACAGACTTCTTAGTAGCAAAGATCAATTTTGTGCAGGTAGCTACTTGAAATGAAACGACTAGATATCTTCCAGCGGATGCTTCAGTTAGTTGGGAAATATACCTTGTCAAAAAAACTTGAAGAGCACTTGATGAAAATTCAACATCTCATATAACAGCGTATAATCCATTGCATCAGAACTAGAAATCTCTTGACTTCTGAAAGTGGAAACCATGTCATGACAGATCGATAAAAAGGTCCAATTTTCAACTTGCGTAGGATCCTTATATTGCTCAACCGCTCGTTGACATAATTTCCGGCATGACTCGGTGCAATTTTATCGAGTGATACCCGTTTGGGACAATTAATTTCATAACTAATTTTAAACTTTTTCCCCGGTCCCTGTCTTCCTGCACAGGCACGTGAGAATGCAACAGAAAGATCTTATGAAGGAAACACTGTCACTTGCAATGACGAAAATAAGGAAGGATGATGGCAGTATTCATCCTCCGGTGTGTCTGGACTGGCATTCGACAAGTGCAGATCACGTGATATACATTAGAGATCATAGGGGGTACAGGTTTCTGCTTAATTGAATACAGTAGGCTAAAAGGTTGTGTTATCTCGTGAATATCTGACTTAAAATTATAATTGAACCATATGGTACCAACGAAACGACCCGTTTGATCGTGGTTTGGTGGACAATCAATCTAGTAACAGTGACTTTGATCAAAAACCCGACAATTATTGCACGTTCTCTATTTCATCTTGCTTGGAGGATATCTGAATTTCTTAAAACAAAGCTTATACCTTTTTCCATAAAATGAGAAAGTGAAGTTGTGTCACCTACACTGGTGTTATTTGCAACAACGCGTTATTATCCTCTCCTTTCCTGTAGATTCTACGCGAAATTGTTCTATTTTCACTCCAGATTATCACTGTGACCAGTGTCTGGCAAAAGCGTTAAGCAATACGAATCCGTTATTTAACGCAATTTCCAATGAAAAAAGCTTTTCAGTACAAAAATAGTTTCACTACTTCGTTGTAATTTTAACGAAGTTGTGGATCAGTTGTGTTACCTTGGTGATATACTTAGAACAGGTGGTGCTGCAGAGGCAAGCTCAGTGATGTGAGTTAAATGGAAGAGGTTTAGAGATCTGCTTTTCCATAGAATGAAAGGAAAATTACATATTGTTTTTGCGAGAAGTGCGATGCTTTATGGTAGTGAAACCTGGACTGTGAATGAGGAAGATCTTCGTAGACTGGAGCGAACAGAAATGCAAATGGCTAGATGGATTGTGGCGCAAGATTGAAGGATGGAATACCATCTCTGAAGTCAAGGAATAGGCTGGGTATTGACAGCATATAAGATCGCATGAGAGAGATACGGATTAGGTGGTTTGGACACGTGGAAAGAGCTGACCATGAGAAGTGGCTCAGAAAGTGTTGAACCTTTGTTTTTCCTGGTAAATCTAGAAGGGATGATCTCGCCAACTGTGGGGGCATAACATCGCAGACAACGTACGAAGACTAAAAATGAATGAAACCCTTGCATTAGATCGTGCTGCTGCAAACGTTGCTATCTGGAGACCCCTGTCCAACCCATGCCAGAATGTAAAATGTACGTTAAATGATGATGATAATGATCATGATGATGATGATGATGATGATGATGATGATGATGATGATGATGATGATGTACCGTAAACAAACTTTTTGAACTTTTGGTGAGTGCAGGATGCTTTATTGTTGACAAGCAAAGAAAAAACTGGGCGGTTGATGAAGCAGCAATTAAGGATGAGAGCTTGTGGACTAAGCAATGAAAGTATTCTACGCGAAACTGTTCTACTTTCATTCCACACGATTGATTGGTATGACAAGTGTCTGTCGAAAATGTGTCACTCATACTGGTGTTTGCAACAACATGTCCTTATTCTCTCATTTCCTGGAAATTCTACGCCAAATTGTCCTACTTTCACTCCACACGATTGCTATGACCAGGGCCTGTCAAAAATGTGTCACTCATTCTGGTGTTTGCAACAATATGTCCTTATTCTCTCACTTCCTGTAAATTCTACGCCCAAATTGTCCTACTTTCACTCCACACGATTGCTATGACCAGTATCTGCCGAAAATGTGTCACGTATACAGGTGCTATTTTTAACAAGGTGTTCCTATTGTCTCAATTCCTACGAATTCTACGCCACATTGTTCTACTTTCACTCCAGATGATTGCTGCGACCAGTATCTGGCGAACACGTTGAGCAGCATGAATCCCTTACTTCCGGCAACTTTCAAGTTCAACAAATCAACTCCTCAGACATCGAATTCATAAAGGCAATCTTCAAGTGTAGCGACGGGTATCCGAGGCTTCGTTTGTAAGGGTCTAGTGCATTAATATCCGTGTATATCTGACAGCATCCCCTTCCTCTGTTTATTGTTCATACTGAAAATTATAGTAACGATATTTTGATGGTAATGGAGACAACATCGAATATGACTGATGATAGCGAATAAAATAATGGATACGATGCAGACCATGATGATGATGATAATGTGCTACTACAGTGCTACTGATTATCACACTACTGTAGCAATTTGATGCTTGCGGAATGAAACGATGGTCTGCATTTGTAATGTTCAGTTATTTTTTTCAAGGGAATTTTTACATGGTCTTGAAGGTCAGACGTGTACAGTTGATTAGCGACAGACCATGTCTCCCCAGGAGTACCCCTCTTTGATAAAGTGTCCTGCGCTATCAATCAGTACGTGTCACCTACGAATGTGCCCAACATTTCAATAGTTGTCAACTCTAGACAATAATTCTAACAATAAAAAAGGCAGTGTATATCTCTATTTAAAGTAATCAATTTTCGTTGATGTAGTTTACATTTGGGCAACAACAGTTTCCAAAAATGTCTGAAATTTTTGTCTTCATCAAATCCTTATACACGGCTGAGATCAATCCACACGTGAATCCGTAGATGTTGTATCGAGTGATGCATAAGTATGTCTACGAATTACATCGTTGTATAATTTGGACCATGGACCTAAAACCTTTTGGCTTCCACGAATCAATGATGCTATCCTTATTACCTTACCTCGCTTTAAATCTGTCCGTGTGATGTCGCACATTAACCCATATATTTTCACCGGTTCTGTCCTAAGTTACTCTTCTAGTATCTTTCCCAGAAATTCTCTCCTTTAAGATTTGTCTACAGCCTCTCTTCATGTCAGTTGGGGCCTCCCTCTCCATCTATTCTGTAATCTAGGAAGCCATTCTGTGGCCACTCTTTCACTCATCCTACAGATATGGCATACCCATGTAAATCTCCCCATTTTAAAGAGATCCCCAACCATTAACATTTCAACTCTTCTTCTCTCTTCTCCACATGGCATGTGGTGCGTATGATAAAGCCATGATCTTCCTCATGTCCTTATGGTGCTAAGCTTCTACTCGTTGTAATAGTCTTTTATCTCTAATGTTTTAGATACGGTTGTATCAGTTGATCCAAGAATGTATGCCATCGATTTCTAACAGTTAGCTTCAGAATCCTCTCTGCCTGTACTAGGAGGCATAATGGGGTCTTCTCTAGAGCATTACCATACGGATGATGAAAGAAAATACGTCTACTAAACCTGGATATCATCTCCCGCCCCCTTATCTAGACGATGCCAATTCTTTCTGACAATTGGCTTTCATGTTTTTGTAACACTAAACAAAGAAGTCGATGCTTCTTGTGTTAATACAAGGAATTTTATTTACACCTACAAATTGTCTTTCGGTACAACAACAACGTGACATTTTTGATAGCAACAAAATTAGAGAACAAAGCATTTGAATTATACAGAGAGTAGGAACTTCTGTGCTATGTGGTCTTGAATGTATGTAACATGTATTGTTATGAAAAAAGATGAAGTCCAGGATGAAAAAGTTAAAAAGAAAGTAAACTGTAACCCAATTTATAGCAGCTTGTGGAAGACAAACTCTTGTTGTGTCGCATACTCGATTTCGAGCGTAGCCTACTGCTCAGTCAGTGTGAGCAATGTCGTGGGGAGAGAGCACGATAGTCTTTACAATGGGTTAGGCGGGGTTCGAACCCACAACCTCTGGCATAGATAGGTGACCATAGAACGAGAAGTTCTCTTTCTTAGAAGAGCATTTCATGAGGTAAACATTTCTTGATATTTGATTCACGGTCACAAAAAAGTACAATTAAAAAACAGAATCTCTTAGCAAGATGTGTTCTGTGCGTGAAAACGAACCGGCAGCTGCATGCATTTTCACGAATAAAGTCAGTTAAAGCAGAATGTACATCTTCTAACGGTGTTTAATGGAGCATTGTAATATACAGGCCACAATTATTGCCTTTTGATGACAATGAAGTGTAATACACAATCTTTTGTTCATATTACCCGCGTAATTCGGTTAGTTTTACAGAACTATTTCAGACGTACTCTTACAGCAATAAAGCTATATTTTTTATTTTCTAAATGGCTTTATTTGCATCAGATATTCTGCAAAAAGGGTGAAACCCTTAAGCCACAGCATGACACGACAAGAGGCTACAGCATTTCCTTTCCGCCTACCGAAACAAGCTGAGGAAAACACATCCTTATCTTGCCGTGCATGGAATACAGACGGATTCCACAGTAACAGAAAGCCTGCTTTCATGCAAAATCCTTTAAAGCATGTCCTGAGCTGCTTTTCTACGCAGATTTACAATCCAAATAATAGGATTTCTAACGGAAATCGCTTCATATGTAGGTGACTACAACTAAACAAAACATCCTCTCAAAGAGCCTTACTGTAAAGCTTGTGTACACGCTGGTTGACAGGACATTGTCAATAACCGAAGGGCACCAGTTTAGCTAAGGAAACTTCCATGAAAATGGAAAATATTAGAACATGGTGTACCCATATTACTTCCACTTTTAATCCAATATGGTTACTTTATATCATTTCTCTGGTCATGAGAGTAAATATGTCAGAATCTTGTCAAACCTTACAAAGGAAGTCAGCCGTTCAATCAAAACTGACTTCAATTACATGTTACTCCAAACATAATGTTTCACTTGCTGGAAATAACTTGGATCACTATTGAGTTAAGTTTACATGACTTCAGGGCTACTATGTTACAAAGATCGGGAAGATTTTAAAAGCAAGGCAACCTGTTCTATAGACCATATTTATCTTAAATAATTGATATAAAAACAGCAGGAACTTATAGAAGAAAACTTTGCACATGTATACATATTTGCTATAAAATTGGCAAAATGACTGAAAGAGATGACTGAAAAATGTTACCATTTTGTAAAATGTAAACAGCTGACATTACGGCTAAACGTGTCATTAATACTGATCTCTAAAAACACTAGACGGAACATCTTACGTCTCTAAGGGAGATCAGTCATTGGAGCCATTTAAATCCCCATGGTGCACCTTCCCGCGCTATTTTAACTTTAAGGGGCTAGTATTCGTGACCATACTTCGCTGTTAGCAATAATGGGAAGCTCGATCCAGTCTTTAAGGGACAAGTGGTCATTACCATCTTAACCAGCGGAATGAAAGGATTGGAAACCACTAGTCTCATTTTTCCGCGATCTTCCGAAAAACATTTCTCACTCTTTTAGAGAAAACGGCAGTAGTTAGCTAATAGAGCTACGATTCTATTTAAGAAATACATTTCATCAAAGTTACGTCACCTAATCTCTGTAATGAAAATGAACTTAAACTCAGTTATGAATGGATAGAAACGATTCTAGTAATAAACTTTCAAAGGGGGTGAAATAAATTACATACCACTAACATGATGAAACCAAATATTAAAAAAAGTACTCCAAATTTTGATCTTAATAATAACCACCAGAATCCTAATTATGATGTCATTAACAAGCATCGTCATCATCAACATCATCAACACCTATAATATGATGATCACACTAATCATGGCCATTATCATGATCATGATTATGATCATCATCAATAGCATCATCGCCTTTACAATCATCATCACCATCATCATCATCATCATTTTCATCATCATCATCATCATCATCATCATCATGATCATCAGCATGATCGCAACCATCATTATCATGACCATCAAAATCGTTATCATCAAAACCTTCATCACCTCCTGATCATCATAATCGTCATTATCATCATCCACACTACCATAGCAGCAACATCACCAGATCATTATCATCATCCATAACACAATTATCATTATTTTAATCATGATTATCATTACTACTACCACCATCATCACCATCATCGTTGTTATCATCATCACCACCATCATCATCATTATCATCATCATCATTATCATCATCATCTTCTTCTTGGTCTTCTTGTTACTCCGCAGAATTGCTATGGCCTCCAGATTGCCTTAATAAAAATATGATGATTTTCGACATATGCCCAATAAAAAACGGATGGGAAAATGTTTTGGTAATAATCTGT
>JAAAKL020008866.1:0-15550 GCA_010016065.2 Carybdea cf. marsupialis auct. non (Linnaeus, 1758)
TTGCCAGTAGAACTGCTGGGTGGCATCGTTCTCAATGAAATTCCCTGATAAATATAATAATGATCTCCGTTTGATCTGTAGACACAGAAAATGAAATAAAGTTGACCCTCGAACCGCTTGGGTTATCAAGTACTCACTAGGCTTCAACGATATGTGATTTTAAATAGGACTAAAAGTCAGAAGCTATGAGTTAGAAAAGTATGTGAAAACGTAGATACGTGACCTTCATAAAACGTCATAATGACCAGACTCATGATGACAAACCATCTTAAACAGTGCTGCCCTCAATTTTAAGGTCGGAGTTGGACGAATTACGACATTTCCTTTACCAAGAAATAGGGACATTTCCCCTCAGTCCCAACCATGGTAACGCCATTGCATTCCAGACAGGGTTATCTTGAACTTCTCAGGATTGTGTGGTTAAAGTAGTAGGCACAAGTTTGTATCTATTATAAATTTTTTAAGAATCTTTATTAAATACACTTGGTAGGTAAAATGTTTTATCTATATTTCTCAAAAAATAAATTGTTTTTAAGATTTGAATTCGTAATGTCACATAACAACAGGTGGTTAAGAGTACTTTAAACCCGTTCGAACATATCTTGTTGGGATAGGGTTTACAACAAAAAGTAAAATATGTTTGATTTTTTAGGTTTCAAAAATATGAAACGTTGAATTGATTACAATGAGTTTCTTTTCATACAGTTCACCTGTTTTGTGGCAAAGACGGTTTCATTTTAAATATTTCAACCTGTAGACATTTTAAGTAGGTTGTGGGTGACTCTTTTTGGTGGGTTATGATGACATCATGATAAGCAAAGTTTTGAGTTGTATTGAAAACACTGTTGAATACGTTGAAGGAGAAGTGAGAATGCCAATGATAAATTTCCCCTTTAAATGACACAAACCCTACTATTTGCTGCCTCACTAAAATAAAATTATTTAAAGTTAAACCATAAAGAAAAACTACCACA
The DNA here is from genome assembly GCA_010016065.2 of Carybdea cf. marsupialis auct. non (Linnaeus, 1758). Taxonomy (NCBI): domain Eukaryota; kingdom Metazoa; phylum Cnidaria; class Cubozoa; order Carybdeida; family Carybdeidae; genus Carybdea; species Carybdea cf. marsupialis auct. non (Linnaeus, 1758). The sequence goes on from JAAAKL020008866.1 coordinate 975, forward strand.
CACCGCTATAAACGATATTATTTTGCATTATATTCTTTGATGTCCTCTGACTGTAAGTCACATTTTTTATTATACAAGAAATTTGCTCGTTTCAACTTGGACGTTTGTAGAATGAGCTTTTACATCGAATATGTAAGCAATTTTACAAAATATGGTAGTAACACGGGCAGTAATCGTAACAACAATTCAACATACAGATAACCTAATATGTTTTTCACTAGTTGCTTCAACCGTTGTCTGCTCTAAAATATATTTATTTTTTGAAATGCATAAGAACACTTCTGCAAGTTTTCAAAGATTCTTTTGCTTAAAACTCATTTTTTAAAAACAAGAAATTCTATTACCAATCGCGGACATTTATAATGTCAATACATCGAGCTCTTTTAGAGGTAAATTTATAGGCTGTCGGTATTTGAATTTTTTACATAACGTTATGCGTCTTTGACAACTCCAGTGCAAACGATAATTTCATGATAATGATGATGAGGAAAGGAAGAAGGAGAGGTGCAAAGGTTGATGATATGAAGTGGAAGAATGAATATATTTTAGGATGAAGGGAGGCCAAGTAAAATTTTTCTGTAAGTCAAAAACAGATAAAATGATATTGATATTTTAGATGATTAAGACTTTTCATTTTGACAAAATGTCCAAGAGACTATAAAAATAGATCATGTTACCAAAGGAGGTCACATATTTAAGTAGTTACAGTGCACGCCGTGAATGTGTAGGTCACGAATTCGAGCCCGGTTAGTGACAAACGTTTTTCTATTTCTCCTAGAATGTATTCAAAATAGTAGTATTTTTGGGTTAGATTTCCTTGCTTAGCGTAAACTGCATTGAATTTCAATCCCTCTTTACATGAGACGTTCACTGATCTCCAAAATCACTGCATGGAGCATCTTTCGTCTCAAAGCGAGGTCATTCGTTGGACGCCAGTTCAGTTCCCGTCAAGCAAAGCGTATAAACAGTCTTGCGTAACAAGTTGGGCCTTCCTGCACTATTTTAACTTTTGGGGACTAGCAATTATGACCCCATTTATTCGCTGTTAGAAAAGGTGATATCGCTAGATCCAGTCTTTATTTGAGATCATTAGGGGTGTAGGATCCATACTAGACCACTCTATTATTTCCTCTAAAGATATCTAACCTCTTGCCATTTAAGCTATATGAAGATTGGCTTATTTTAGGACTTGCTGAACTAAAGGAAGGGGGTGGATAGTAGTTCCGTGGTTACATTCAATCTTAATAGTTCTGGTAATTATTTTTAAGTACAAAACTAGGCAGATATATTATTTCATTCATTGGCTCAAGAACAATTTTTTTACATTTGATAATGGAAGTGAAAACGTTACATAACATTTACAACTCCCTAAATACTGTAAGAAAGCTCACTGTAAACTATTGTATTTATCTGCTCTGTTTGTATTGTTTTCGATAGCATTAAATAAACTGGGTTTATTTTATGCCAACTTCTGGGATTCCGTTTGGTATTCTTGGTTTTCTTGAGGGCTGTCTGCGTTTACCGGGAGGTGGAACATCTTCAATTGTTGGAAGCTGGTCAACATGCTTGGTTATCCATGCATCATCTGTAGCAATAGCAAGTGCGCTGCCCTCGGGAATAAATTCACCATAGCATTTCCTATCAAAGATAAAACGTGAAAAGGCATATCTCGGTTAAAAATCAGTTACGGTACGTTAAAGCTATTGACAAATTATTTTATATAGCTAGTTCGTAAAGTACTTTACGCCAACAATTACAAATTCAGCATTCTAACGGTAAAATATTATTTACCTTAAATCAACATTAAGCAAGTACACAAAAATATTAAAATGTAACATCAAATGACCTACACACAAATAACCTCTTACTCTAAAATTTTGTATTCACAGGTTTCTCTCCTGGACAAGATTAGCAAACGTAACGCTACTTTGCCGACTGATCAAGCTAAAATACATTAAAAAGACAAATATCAAAACTTCTCTCATAAAGGATCTGGCCAATTTTTCTCAGTCTTGTTGACTTGTTGTTAATATTTTTAAGGGTTGTTTCGAGAAATAACATTTTGAAATTTTCAAATGATGACTTCAAGAATACACTTTAAAGTTCTCCTTCATACTTTACTCTAAAAGTGTCAATACAAAATCACTTACAATTGATCATCTGAGTTTATTGTGTTATCACAACCAATTTAAATTTCGTGCTATATGGCACTTTACACGCATTTCTATTTTATTCTTAGTTAACACTAAAAAAAATTATTGTTTCTTTAAGCTTTGATAGACTATCCTAACAATATGTATTTAATAGGTGCCTAAGTACTTTAAAACCTCTCGCTAAACTGTGACGCCGTTACCTCTAATTTCTACACTACATTTACTATAGCAAAATAGGTGACTAATAGTCCTTCTTTTTGCACCGAAGCTACAGAAATTCGCTTAGTTATCAGTATTAGTTTAATTGCGGGCCTATTCGACCACCACCCGCCCTCAGTTTCTATATTGTCCATAAATCTGGTCTTAATACAGACAAAAAACCAATGGTTGTTATGGTATAAATTTAAGAAAATTACTGACTCCCATCTAACCACCATGAGTTGCATATATAGCAAAATTTAACCCTAATCACTTGGAATTCAACTTGATATCTTTATGTTGTTGTTGTCTCTTGGACATATTAAGACTTCAAAGGACCTCACACATCATTATTGGTATACAATCATTCTTTAAATACAAATATACAATAGGTTTCCATTGTACATATAAAAGAAGAATGAATAACCTTGTCAGTAGTAAAAGAAACTCGTCTCTTAGAACATCAAATGTAATTGAAAGTACTTTTTTCAAATCTCTATTCTTCTTGGATCATTAACTTGTTAGCAAACAAATCATACTTAGTTTTATCTAAAAATGCATCTAGACATACCTTTTTACTCTTACGATCAGAAATATTACTACAGCGAGGACCACCACTACTACACTTCCTGCTGCTATGATCGGTAGCAGATTGATAGTCTCTCCTGATTCTTCTTTCTCTGACAAATAAATTACAAAGAAAGATAATTCAATCAACTCATATACAGATAATCATGGAATAACTACAAAAAGCTTACATTAAACCTTTATAAAGCTGAACAGAATTGTGAAGGATACTTGGATTATATAACGGTCAATATTTCTGAGATTCAGTCACTATTTGACAGGCAATTGCAAGAAATAGTTTATTTTTAGCCTTGCCTGATAACCTAAAATATCATCTCTTCCTCCCATAAAACATATTGCTATGTTCTATCAACACCATCAAAATAAATGAGGAACATGACTATTTTGACTTAGTCCCTGACCTAACATTTTTTTACTGCCAAAATATGGAAAAATATAAAGAAAGACGCCTCTAATACATCCTATTTTTGGAGGGCTGGTTACGAAGACTTATTGTTTGCCTAGTCGGATGCTCTAGTTTGCTATGATAAAATCAATGGACTCCCCGAAATTTATGAAATTAGTTATAAACGACAGGTTGTGCTTACACTTGAAGAGTGGAGTGTTACTTCACTAATCATGATTTTGCAAGGCAAAAGGGTAAGCGATCTTTAGCCGTTTGATGATGAGGCTCTGGGAGAGATTGTTATTAGATCAATGGTGATTAATTGATGATTCTTAATCAAAGTTGGAATCATTATCATTGCCAAATTTAAGTCTTCATATACCATTCTGAAAGACATCTCATTTATAATGGAGCGATGCTTTGGGGGAATGCATACAAGGTTCCAGCACACGTCTTCAATTTGTGATCCCATCAATTGCTTAAATATTGGTGACTGTAGGAATTTTTATACCTGTATTATGGCAGTTAAAGTAGCAGAAGACATTTCTCTTAAATTAAACGTCACTGTTTTTCTGTGCATAAAGTTTGATTCTCAGTGTGCTTCCTGTCTCCTTAAGTAGTGTGATACATAGTAGAGATACGGTAGATCTACTTCAGGGGAGTAGGGAGCAAGCTTGTGGGAGTTCGAGGAAACGGAGGCAATGCTTAAGGTGATCTAACAAGGTTGGTGTCCACTGACCGTAAAGCTTTATATATGGAAATTGTTTAGCACACTTGCAAAAAATGCCAGTACTCACTTAAAAATTGTTTAAAAATTTAAAAGTGTAAAGGGGGAGAGCAACCATTATGGCAAATCTTAAGCAAGACTGAAATATTGATAACGCAATTAAGTCACTATCGTAAAATTTGTAAGTAACCAGTAGTATATAAGAACTAGGGGGAAAGATGATCAGAAACGGAAATACATTTGCTAAAGATTTGGACTCAAAAACTACCAAAACAGAAGACATTTATGCTGACATTAAATTCTAAAAGAGCATAAAATAATAATATTAAGTCGCTCTTACGTTTTAGTTACTTTACGTTTAGGATCAGTCCAGATAATTAAATTTCGCTTAATCTATGTCAGCTTAAAATTTAAATGGCTAAGAGTATTACAACAATGCAATAATGTTTTATTTGAGATCTATTTTGAATCATTGTTTTGAGATGATTGTGGTGTTTATATGTTTTCAAACGCAGGCCGTTTGCTTTGAATAGCTATGATTTAATTCACCTTGTCATTTTAAGTGTGGCTTTAAATTTTCAGAAACATTATTTTGTATGCTTGTAGGTACAGTTCTTGCTAATAAACAAAATTCCATACTGTTTTCTCATTTTCTTATATAATAAGAAAGATCGTTTACAACAGGATTAGATACATTTAGATACATTGTCATTAATGAATGCAAATGGAAAAAAGAACTTAAGAATCTGGTCAACCAAACCGGAAGTTCCTCTCGGACGGAGAGACCAAGATTACTTTTTAACCCTATCCAGACAGAGGATTTTTGAATTTCTAAGAATTTTGAAAATTAGTAGGCTTACTGATTATAAAACTCAATCAATATCTATCATTTAGGAATGAAGACTTGTAGGGCATAAGATCATATATAAACTATAGAATGTAAGCCTAGTTTTGGAATTGGAGTCAATGACCTCATGATACAGCCGAAATTTGACAAATGCGCAAACACTATTCATCATTTTTATGTATCCAGCTGATACTGTGCTCTATCGAACTTTAAGTAAGATTAATTTTAGATTGAAAAACAGCAAAAAGGGAACCAAAAGTTGATTAGTACGAAATTTACAAGATTGATCACCAAAAAGCAAACACGTTTCTTTCAAATGCTTTTTACGCTGTACAATTTGTTTTAATAGTGAATCTCTGTAGGATTCCATCGTCAACAAAGCTTAGAGAAATTGTTTTCAGGTTACTACATAATAAATCCCGACCTAATTAAGCCACAAACATATTACCTCACTCTTAGTCTGGATAACATTACTATATTTTCTAAGAGACCCTGCAAACTTTTGTTAAAAATACAGAAACTAAACCTTATGCGAATTTGGGTACCAGGGTCTTTACGTTGTGATCCCGAAATGCCCCTTCTGTCAAAGTCCATTAAACATTGTAAAGTGATGTAAAGAAGAACCCTTCCCAAATGATCCATGTTGATAATTTACACGAGAGATATGAAATGTGTCACTGTCGAGGCATGATATACACTTTTCTAAAAGCTTTAAAAAACTAGTGTTATATGACTTATACATGTATATGATATATATACATACAGTATATACATAAAGATATTTAGCAGGAAAAAGAAATGAGGAAGTGGTTCTGGGTATTTCTATTTTTAGCAGTGAAGTTTTCCGTATTTTCATTACACATGAGTAAGGTTGTTTAAACAAAAGCTCTGTATCTAGCCTCCAGGTATTTTTAGATAATATATCATTCTATATATTTATACATTAATTTTTATATGTATATGTCATATGTGTGTATATGTTTGATTAAACTAGCTATAAATTTTTTTACATATATTTATTGTGTTTAATACTTGTAAACTTTATATATGTGTATATGGAATTTTTCTCCCAGTCATCTCTTCTCCAGAATATTGCAGTTATCACATACGAAGTGATTTGTCATAAAAAAATTGATCAGCTATCTTTCCTATCAAAACCTCCAAATTCAAAAAGATTTTTGCACTAGACTGTACGTTATGCAGGTAGATAAAAAACCTAGACGTTATTGTCTGAGAAGCTTTTATGGCTTGCTTTCGTACTAAGAAATGATAATAGAGACACTAATTTCATTTTTGTTGAGCAATCCTCAGAAATACGTATATGAGTGGCTGAGTTTTCATGAAATCTGCAATTAACTCTGTAGTAAACAGGAGCAATAAGTTAGTATACGTACCTTCAACTAATGACATTGATGAACTTGCTGTCAAGATTGATCTCCGGTTTCTTGTTGTTTCTTTACGTACTATATTTTGAAATGATGTCTTTATTTTTCCAATGTTTTTGAATGACATGACTACCGATGCCGATGTTTCTACTGTTTGTCCTACATGATGCGTAAGCCCTAATGTCGATATACCAATTTCTATACTGTGTAATGTAATCTTGTTATTTTCTGTTAAAGATTTAGAATAGTTGTTAGTTACTTTAAGACCAAATGTGCTAGGAATAATTTCTTTGTTTGTCAAGCTTTTAATTTCTAAAGTGCTTAAAGATGTATTTGCGATCTCCCTTACAAAAATAATATAAGAGCTATTCATTGTATATCCTGTGTTACTTCTAACAAAATTGTCCACTCTGCTAGGTAATATGGTAGGGCCGTTCAGTGCAGATGTTCGATTTTCTTTGGAACCAGTTGCAATAGAAGTATTGCTTAAAATAAGCATGTAACTAGCTATGTTTTGCATGACACCGCTGGTGGTAGTTACAGTTCTCGTTACTCCATATTCTATTTTGTGTGAGTCTCGTTCCGACGCGGAGGCTGTAATACTGGATACCAATAAAGGCGTTTCCTTAAAGCTAGTGGGTTGAGCATTATAACTGGCAGTATGACTTTCTACGTGACTTGATTTAACGTTCATAGCACTGCTTGACCTATTAAACTGAATTAAACTGTCTCCCATGCTGATTAATGTGTTTTGTTGAATCCTCTTTTGATATGTACTTTTCAGCTTATTATCTGACTTGGAAACTGTATGAAAAACTTTTTTAGTGACCGTTGTTACACTTGTTACTATTCCAATTTTCGTCGGCGAAACACTTGCTTTCGGCAGATCAGTGATCATGGCATCAGATGAGACTGTTGCTGAAATATTCCACGGTGCAAAACTACCACTGACAGATTCTTTAATAACCTTGTAAACGAAATGCGTAGAGGTAATAAATAAATCCGATATCATAAAATTATTGAATGAGTTTATGGGACCGAGTTTCAGTATGATAGTTGAACTTGAAACTGAAGCACGTGGCACAGGTATTGTCTTATAAATATTATTTGAAACAAAGTATAAACTGGATTCCGGTGTATATGCCATTAGTGTTGTCTTCTGAAAACCGTTGCTGGCTGCAGAACGTAAATAATTAGATGGTGCTGTTGTGGTACCAGTAACGGAAAATATCTGACGAGCAGCATGATTAGAAGATCTTTTTGATATCACGTGTTCAATTGTTGACAAAGTAATATTTCCTGTTGTCCATTTGGATACGTTTCTAGACGAAAGTGTATAACTTACACTTAGTTGATAGATCAAAATAAAATTGACGATTAGCATATTGTAACTTTACAGTAACCAGTAGGCCTTCTTGATAAAAGAAGATCACATGCCGAAGGCTTATGAGGTCTACTTCGCAACAACTGTACTCCTCATTTGAAGTTATCGTGAGTCCATTGAGAGGTTTCTTGCGCAGCTCATTTACGATTTCACGTTATCCACTACCCATTGATATCTATTTTATCCATCTTTGGAAAACAGAGTTCTTTTTGAACACGCATGAAGTAAATATGTCTGTCGTGATATTACTGGAAGACGTTGACCATTCGAGCTTTATCTTCAAACTGCTGTCTCTTTGCGGCCACCAGTTAAGTTTGCCAAGCTCAATGACGCACAAGGGCTCTAGTTCATGTTCTGTAATTAACTTCACAGCTTAAAATTGATGAGATATTTGATGTTATATGCTTGCCATTTTTCCATATCTCATAATAGCGTTGTTTTATACGAGAATCTATGGATTTTAGTAAAATTCATTCTCTCCTTGACGTCACATATAGTGCCTTAAAACACTGGACTTGCCTAATAGAAACTACCAAGTTGTATGGTAGTATGCACTGTGATTACTTACTTAAAATTTCACCGTCAACTGTGCAAGCGAGTTTTCGTAGTGGCGTCTTCTGCACTTGCGCAGTCGTCAGCTTTCAATATCGTATTACGAGATAGGTTAATCAGGATATTCCTATTGTGGTATAGAACAAACACTGTCGATTATAAGTATTTGGTGAGAAAGTAAAGAGACATGCTAAAGAGGAATTCAATGTACAGCAGGTTCCCGTATTGTTGTCCACTTGTTCTAAATCACCCTTGATTCGCTTTGGTGTCCAAAGACAAGGTGTCAAAATCTAACAGCAAAGAATAGAGCATTTACCTTTCTCGATACTGTATTGAATGATTTGTATAACAGCTTGTATAAGTTGTACGACATTAACGACATCTTGACAGAATTGTGCGCTCTATTTTCGGGAAGCGTCCTATTTAGAGAAAGGTTGAAGCAGGTGTGGGATAGTGAAAACAGTACAGCATCTTAAATTAAACAATGGTTGAGAAAAAAAGAAAGATTTTTCTCAACTTGACATTCATGGAAACGAGTTAGTAAAACTGGAAGGGGGGTGCTGTCTACCTCTGTGAAAGATAAACTGAAATAGGCTACTCAGTGGATTTTTAATGAGTAGGTACCAATTGCAATTCCTCTTAACCTTTCATGGCATTATTTTTAAGAAATTTGTATGAAATTCAACAATAATTTGCATAAAATGTGTCACCTTTCGGCCGATGCTATTATAGCAAACCTCAAGGTTAATTACCTAATTCAACACCTTGATTTGAAATTTGATAGCTGTTTGTCCATTACTCATTTGGAATTTATCTCATTACGTTTCCAAATGCTTTTCGACTAAAATCTTGTACAGATAGTGAGCGGAAGCAAATATTTGCTTTAAAGAGCAGCTAACACACGGCGAAGTAAGAAGTTTTGCTTCTTATTGGAGACTTTAAACGACTTAAGCTTCTTCTTTACGTTTTTCTAAAGTTTTGAGGTCTTAATCATCCTTAGAAAATGTTAGCTCTCAAGATTTATACTTATTCTATACATGCATTTTCGCAGAAAGGGGATTCCAACCGTATTCATGATCAAGTAGTGACTGCAGGGGTGTAACCAGTCTTCTCAAACAAGGAAGGGGAGGAATAAAATGTAAAATTAATCACACTCTGATTTGAGACGATGTCATATGTCATAATGAACTTTTCTAAAGCTGACGTAATTCTAACAGAATTATTTAAGCCAGTAGCTAGCTATGACACTGTCACAAAGGAGTGCTCATTTTCCTCGCTGCAGAAAGTCGATGCCTCTCGACGAAGAATGATGTCACCATATAGAGAGTGCAATCTGATATTTTTATATTCTATCATTAGGATTCAAGGAAATTATCAATGCTTGGTACCACAAACCTAGCAGATTGTAAGACTTGTCTAAATATTTATTTGCCGGTAACGTTAGCCGTAGCACATGTTGACTGACTAGTTATTATCAAAAATACTCATCTTCTTCGTGTCTTTTCTTTTATCCCTTACTATAGGAACTATAACGTTTTATGACTTTTTGCATATATGTATTCAGATCTTTTACAGTTTATCAATTGCTGCTTTTTAAAAAAAAGTTTAAAAAGTTGTAGTAAATCTGTACTTTTTACTATGATCTAAAAATTTATTCTGAACATACAGTTTCCTGACATACATATATAGAGAGAATAGTGCTGCAGATCTGCCAGCCTTAATTGAAATTTGTTGACTCTTAGGCATTAGCTCTCCCTCTCTCGGGCATAACCCCAGTTTAAACTAATATCTAGATACACCACTGTCTTCTATCATAAAATAGTATGGCTTGGCTGTATTGTCTCTGTTCGTCAATGCTGTGTCATCAAGAGAACTGTATCTTTATATGAAAAAAATTAACACTGCTAGAATTTGTCTTGCTTTAGGAAATTTTGTTTATCCTCCAATGAAATGCATAAAATGAGATACAATACATACATTTCTTCAAGACATTCATTCAGACAGTGACTTTTTAGAAGAAGATGACAACCAGGGAATTATCGAGGTCTCCCAAGCTAAAGAAGTAGGTTATACAGAACAATTTTCATCCAAAGCAGCTCTGCTTTTCTTCATATGTCCTTTATTTAACTTTTTTATTAATATTATCTTTTCTCAACCCTATTTGGCGAAGTCAGGGTCATAGACTTTACAAAACTAGACACTGGTCAGTATAATTAATTATTCGCATTTATTTCATTTCTTTAATAAAAAATGCTTGCGTTTATGTAATCTTACAGTAACATAGAGTTTCCCACTATATGTTTGCCGTAGCAAATTCAAACATCTGCCCTCATGGACCTATATCAAAGACTGGGGTCAAGATGATTAAGGTCTTCCTTTACGCTTATTATGCTCTCGGTGCACGTATAAGTAAAAATCATATCTTTATTTATCTTATCAACGTGTTACAGACGAAGCTGGACAGAAACACTACTATATCCGAGAAGGTTTCTCGCCTCGCAGAAATAATGCCCAGAACGTGCAAAACGAATAGGTATTGCTATTGCGTTGCCTCGATATGGAAGTGGCGTTGAGTTGTATTTCCATCGTAGCCGAGGTTTTGGTACACCGCTTGCATGACATTCCAACTTGAGTTTGTTTGAATCACGAATGTCGTAAGACATCATCGTGATCTTGGGAAACTCTAAAACAGAAAAGTAGAGATGAATAAAAAAGTATAAGAAAAGAAATGTTGGCATTTTGTGTGTGATGAATGTCCCCGTATTGCTTTCCATTTAAATAACACATTATATGTCTTAAAATATTATTAATGTATTATTTTACATAATGTATAATTATATAAAATGATTGCTCATAGATATAACTTTTTTCCAGTAAAATTGAAGCTGCCTGGTTTGATTTAGATTATATTTCATTGGAATGTAACATAATATAATGCATCGATACACAAAATAACATTACCAAACAGGACGTTTAAAATCTTAGAGTAACATTATATGATATAACGTAATATTAACGGTCAACATGAAATGATGTTCCATTCAATAAGATGATTCAAAATAGAGTAAAAAAGCGATATTCATGTAATTAAATACTCATTTAAGTTCAGCATTCCTTGGTATACAATTGAGTGGAAGAGGAGGAAGGATGGAAAGACAACCGGCAATATTTTCACTTATCACTTATTTTTGGACGACATACTTACAACGAAACACACTTGGCTATAAAGTAAATCAAAGGAGAACCACTAAAGTAATGCACCAAATTTTACTTTGCTTCTGATTTTTTTGCTTTATGATGAAAACTATGCAAAAAAGATACCTCTAACTAATTAATTATATTTTAAAGTACTGCAGAGGATTAGTACGTTTCGTACTTTCCACAGATTTTATCATTATGCATTTATTACGACCTCTCAATTAAATTGTTCACCGACGCCAAAACGTCTATTATTTGATTGAAATACTCAAAAGTCAAGGTAAATGATACTTGATCGAAAGCGTTACGTACCCTGACATTCTAAATCACCATATTTAAAGAAATATTAAAATTGCAAGGAGTGGCACACTACATATAAATAGCAAATAGTAACATTGTAAGCTAGCTAATTCACTTTTGTCCATGGCCCATGAAGACTAGAAAATGTTACCAAAGTATATTGTCATTTCTACAATGTGTAGCCATTATCTCCATCCTCGACAGGAAAAATATTCTTTTATAAAATTGCACCCAGCTTGGCTTGCCTTTCATTTGGCCGTTAATAACTTCTGTAGGCAATGGACACAATTTATTTGCAAAAGTACACTTTTCCTTAAACCTGTACGAAAGCTATTAAATGACAGAATTTTGTGTCTTGTAAATAATGATAAAGATATATTTTATTTGAAAGGTACATTTCAAAATGATTATATCAATGTCAGTTTGCTCCATTGATCGGAAAGTACATTCCAGCAATTTGAAAATGTGTTATTTAATACCGAAATGTCGACTAGCACTTTCTCAATAAATTTTTCTATTATTTGTAAAAACGTGCAAAAATGTATAGAATTGCTGCGTTTTTGGTTTTCCTATGTGTTCAATTGCTTACATTTATTGTTTTCAGAGTTCCATTGAGCAAGGAACCTAAACACCTGATATTGAAAGACTTGAAACTTTAGTCGTTTATTGGTCAAAATATTTTTCCTTCTCCAGATCAAAAAGATTAAAACATTTGTTAAAATCAAGTTAAAGAAATCGTAATAAACAGATGTAAAATACGAATGCATATCTTGCTGCGAATTTGCGCCAACAAATGAAATTCTTAACTTGTTTTACAACCTTTACTCGTGGGAGTCTATAACTGAGATAAAAATAAAGAGAGTATTCTTACTGCATTCCTGTGTAAGGCAGGCTCTGTTTTGAGAATATCGTCCAATACATGGTCTTCCTCCATTCCTAGGTTTAGGGCTATTGCATTTTCTTGTCCGAAATTGCGTGCCTTGCCCACACGCACGCGAGCACTTGGTCCAATTACTCCACGTGCTAAAACCACCATCAACTGGAATTCAATAAAAGGAGATTGTATAACCAACGTGAACAGATACCTAGCAAAGGCAAATGGTATGAATGCTTGGGTCAAAGGTAGACGATACTCCTGTATATAGTTTTTTAAGGATCAGAAAGCGTGCAAGTGGGGAGCGTTGATAGAGGATATGCACAAATTTAAATTTTCTACCGTAAAAACTCCGAATAGTGGACATCCTATACAGCGGATACCTCCTCTCAATAGCGGACAGCTTTTTTGATAACGGACTGAATTGCAGTCAAACTCTTATGTCAAATCTTCTTTATAGCCGACAGCTTATAGCGGACACCTCTGTATAAAGCTATGTATTTAACATGACTGAAGCTTAAGACATTTTTTGCATTTAGTGGCTTAAATTTTTATTTACATTGTTATTTGCTCCGTGTTCACAACTGTTTTTATGCACATTATGGCTACAGTTAGTGGCTTCTTTGCAAGCAACATTTTGTTGTCTATTACAGTGATATGAGAAATGACCTTAGGTCTTCAGTTTTGATTTCTCCAAATCAAAGAGTTACATTAAAATGAGTTCATATTTACTAGAACCTGGAGACTTGTTCCATGCTTTTTTCTGTTATTAAAAAATTCTTTTGTGAAAAAAAGTGACTAAGTATTTCTAATTTTAAGGAGAACTGGATGACAAATATGATCAAGGTCTTTACCCCTTTCGCTAACTCTCATCGTTTTGAATTTTCTAATTTATCCCACCTATTGTCAGATACTGCTTAATCATTAAATTTCTATTGCTTGCATGTTAGATAAAACTTGTATTGTTTTTCTTTGTCTTAGTCATATTTGTTTTCTTCGCAGCTGTTTCTGCTCGGAGGAAATAGAAGACTTCTGTAGGCTCCTACGTTTCTTTTAATGATTAGTCTTGAGGTATTGAACTTTGGCATAGCGACAGTACTTTTTTTATTAAATATTAAAAGACAGTTAAAGTTTTATCGCTATGATTAATTAGATGTGAACACTTTTTTAATCAAGATCATTGCTTAGTCAAAGACTGTGTAATTTTCGATTTCACGTCCATAATTAGGGGCGTGGTTGAAGTGTGTTGCTTGTAACGATCTGGTTTTATAAGTAAATCAGAAAAATGCATCATTTGGCTTTACTTTCACGAAGTTTTTGATTAACGTAACTTTGATAACGCCTGGCCATTTCAGTGCAGTACAAGACCCTGGGGTGGGGATCAAGGGCCTTTCCACCCGCTGTAATTTTTTGTTAAGAACTCTACTTCTTTTCCAAACTTTTAGAAACATACGTGACTCAATATAAGTTCCAATTATATAGAATATATTAAAGTAAAAAACCTGAATCATGATCTCATAAAAATATGTTTTGACATCATCATCTATGATAGATATTTCCATTTAGTTAAGCGTGTGAAACTGCAAAATGAACTCCAGTTTTCTTTCTTTTAATAAACATACGATAATATAAATAACACGTAAAACTAGAATGAAACTAAAAAATAGTTCATTTAAGTGAAAACATGAAACGGAAGGAGAATTTAGACTTTGATCATAAACTGTATTATCAAGGAACATAACGGATCAATGACATTGGAGATAAAACAGTGTAAAATGAACAGTAATAATAAATTGTATACAACATTAAGGCCAAGTATTGTATCCATAAGTGTCAAGTTAAGAGAATTAACAGATTGATAAATGTTTTAATTACTCTCGTTCTATGTCATACTATATTATATTTTTCTATGTCAATGATCAAATTGGCTACATATTAACAGTAATTAACGTATCCTTACTTACCTGTGCCAAAAGGCATCAAAT
>JAAAKL020008867.1:0-15550 GCA_010016065.2 Carybdea cf. marsupialis auct. non (Linnaeus, 1758)
CATCATCGTCATCATCATAATCATCATCATCATTATCGCCATCATCATCATCATCATCATCATTGTCATTGCCATCATCATCATCAATCATCATCATCATCATCATCATCATTATCATCATCATCAATTATTAACATCATTATCATCATCATTATTATCGTCATCATCACCACCACCACCGTCAGCAGTATCATCATTATCATTTCAATAGTAGATATCGTCTCCGTGTCAGTATTTCTTGTTATTGTAATTTGTTGGACAGGAAGAATTGATTTTGTAGCAGATTGCTTAGGCCTTTTACTTAACTCGTTCCTCAACATAATTTAGTTACCCTGATATTCTGGCTTAGCATCTGCTGGCCTAATTATGCTCATGAATATTTTTGCCGCGGTGTTTCAATAGTTGTTATCCTTGATGAAATAGCATTCCTTATCCTATATTCTATAGAATGAATGCAAGATAACACTCAAGTATTTATAAACGTTGCTCTGGCTTGCATTTCTGTTTTATGACAAAAGAACTTGAATGCACAGGCTTGAGTTGCACAACTTCCATCAGATTATCGTTGATAATGCTTGTGTCTATTTGACTTCAGAGGGCGAGGAATGAAGAGGTGCGAGGAGAATTCCAAATACAGCTTGTGATATAGTAGTACTTTGTTTTGAATCTTGGTGAAGTTAGCGGGTTTTTGTTTAAAGTTATATGTCATAAGACTAGTCTAGTGCACCGATTGTTTAGTCAAGTAGAAGTGGGTTTGGGGTCTTAGTGTAAGGGCCAATAGCGAACCACGCCTATAATCCACGCGCCATGAAATGGATACTTTTTAGATTTAGGTTCACACTTTTAGATTAATTAAGCTGGCAACTAACAACAGCGTTAGATGTCACTAGTAATACGTTATTACGTTATACGTTACGCTGCTGCTATGATGATAGTCGTCTGGATATTTTTCAATCGTTAAGGTCGTCGTTTTACAAATGACAATCGATAAGGTCGTCGTCGTCTTCTCTAGCATTCTCGTTGTTACTATCATGAACACTATCGTTATCCTTATTATTCTGTCCAAATCAAAATTAATAGGGTCTTATAGGAGATAATATTCTTGTGCGCACTTTTAGGTTATTTGTATTATCATCATTATCATCGTCTTATACTTATACTATATTATATTTTCCAGCATCATTGCTACCATCATTGCATCATTAGGATATAGTAATTTTATTACTGGCTGTATTTCATTTTTCTTTCGCACCATTCCTTACAACAAGTACCCACTCCTCCGGATCTTCTTATCATCATTGTCATCGTCATTGCGTTGCACCGATATATTTGGAATTATCAGCAATAGCATCAGAAATATCTTTATTATCTAGTAGTTCATCCCATGTTTCTCTTCCTTATCCCATCATATCCTTCTGTCTATTGAGGCACAATTTATATCTAACCCCATCGATGATATGATGCTTCGTATTCTGTTTCATTCAAAGGTGCTCTTTCTTCTATCCAAAAGTATGTTTTGCTTTTCGCTAGAGTTTCCCTCCCATTCGCCCCGATATTATGACTTCGAAGTAGAATCATGACATATCTCCGCCTTCAATTCCAATGTGGTGTTACTTGAGACGGTATCCAGGTACTCCCTTCTACTTAAATATGACCAGGAGCGAATAAAACTGCCAAATCAATGCTGTGCAACAAGGAAATTGCCCTCTAGAAGTTGCTTAGCGTCTGATGCAGTACCTTAAAAGTTTTATTGGCATAGCACGATTCCTATTGAAGTTCAACTTTACTACACGAAGGGGTAAGTTTGTAATCACTTCTTATATTACGTTACTGACATACCCCGCTCTTGTAAATTTCTCTTCCCTTTACATAATTGCTCCGCCTATCGAACACACTCCTTTAAGTAAGGTGTTTCCATCGACACTCTACTGTAGCCCCAGGGAAATTGTAAGGCCCACGTTACGTTTGATGGCATACTTCTACAGGTCTGCCTTCATCGTATTTACAATGATATTCCTCAATTTGGCAAGTTTTCTATCGTCATCTGCTTAAGACTAAGATGCATCGCTGTGGTTTCAAGAAGGCTGTTGCTTCATGTACGTACTTGTATAAATTTTCATATAAAAATTTCCGGTGTCATGTAAGAGATGATCCGTATAAAAATGTACGATTTATGCTCATTTGGTGGTATAATTTATCACAAAATACTCTAGGAATTTCTATCTCATTTAGGACTGTACAGATAAACATACAGGGCCATATTAAATGTTGATTATCATTAGCTACCTTGAGAGTCGGCATTTTGGGCGGTGGGCCTACCTGCACCTTATGTTCTTCCAGCAATGGTCTTCCCATCTTGGAGATCAGTTAGATCGGCTGTGTACCGTGTCGGGGAGTCTTTCCATGCATACTACAGGTTTACTCAAGACTTGAGGGCGGGTTTGGAAAACATATGACAAATTATATTGTCGATCTTATGACCTATTGCCGATTTTTATTTATCAGAGCGGAATACTAGCGGAACTATCAATACCGCTTTTTTGGGTTTAGGCGGCAGCGTATGCGATTAGCGGTTTTAGCACGGTTTCAATTTGAGATAAACTCGGTCAAATCAGTATGAAAAGTCTCACTGTTGTAGCCTGTTATAATCTTGGATATTATAGTCATAATAAAGGAGTAAAAATATTCCCTTGCTTTCGAAATGTGTTGCCTACTGTTCAGTACCATCTCGAGTTGACGTAGCAAGCTTCATTTAACACTGGCTCTTTCTACTTCATAATATTACAGGCCCACATTTTGTCTCTAAATTATAGGAAGCGAAAGCTCGGTTGCTATGAGGGTTCCCTTTTTAAACATCTATGTTCAGTGCATTTGGTTACCTTTGGATATTCATATGTATTTCGGAAGGTGTTTCTTATCTCGGAGACTCTGTAAGTTCTCGTATATACACAACATGAAATTGTAGCATCGATGAGCATGAATCGACAACTAGATGTATAAAAACTTAACCGTGCTTGAACTAGGAAAAAAATTGGCGTATGTTATATTTGGACTCATGTCTTTGTGAATTTGCCCTCCGCTAGTGTTGTATGGCCTGGTAATGGTGATGATTCAGGAAAGAGGAATATCCCTAAGAGGACAGTGACTGCAAAATGTGAGATTTGAGGTGAGATGTGTAATGAGTAGACAATTCTATGTATTTCATCGGAGGCAACAGTTGTAAACATGCTTACAAAGATGTCAGCTACGAAAACTGCTGGTGATAATTTTATGATTAGAGAAACTAGTAAATCTCCTATATTTCTAGCAAAATTTTATTCAAAATAACTCCGGTAAATCTTAAATGAAACTGCGAGTCTTCAATCACTAAATACATCCATTGTTTTATTACTTTTCCCGGAGTAGGAATTACGTAATTGCCCGACTATTAGCATCTCTAGGCGGTTTTGCGTAGCTCTTACCGGACATTGTTATTTCCCAACTTTAAAGACGCAACCTGTCGCTGTCCATTCCAAACAATCAAACTTTGCCCTGACGTAGGTCCTTATAATGTATCCATCTCGTACATAACTATACCCCTAATTGCATTTCGGTCAAACGTAACTAGATTTCCTGAGAAAGAGTCTGTCCAACGCATTACGATTGTGTAGCAAGACATTCTTAACTACTCAACAGAGAGATGATCTCGTCTCAAAGTCCTCCCACAATTCCCTTGTTCCTGGGGCTTTTGCATTAACCACGTGTATCTAAACCCATACAATGCTCTACTTAAAAGTATCAATTGATCCTATACAGAAGAACTATCTCCCAATTGAGCGCACGAACAGAGATAAATGACAAAGAACCCAATTTTCATTGCTATGAGTCGGACGCTGTCAACTCACTTAACGAATCTCGAGCTAATTTCTGCAGCTTTTTTGATAAGGTATTTTTTCATGGCCTTAATTAAGTCAATTCCTCAAACCAGATGAAGGCATCCATCTTTCCCAGATCAAATTTGTAACTAATTCGAGTACAGTAAAATCTGAATTGACTTCCAACGATCAAGGCTGAGCTGACGGAAAAGGTTGAGAATGAGCTTTAGATAGTACGGGATAGGATAAACAATAAAACGGGAGAAATCTCTTTAACTCTATAAAAGTATTAGTTTGAAAATGTATTTTCCTTCTGTAAGCTGACATATCACTTTCGATAAAGCCCTTTGAACAATGTGTGAATACTGGTGCCCTTTAGAGCAACCTTGCGAACTTGCAACAGTTATGCTACGAAAGGAGCATACATTTGTCTCCAAATGGCATATTTTTTTCCGCTCCATCATGCGGTACCAAATGATCGACTCGCTAGGAGGTAGGGCACGGACACAAAACTCTACTAAACAGTAACAAATAGAGGGTAATGCGGAATAGGGGTAATAAGATGTCCCGGACAGCTAGGAGGTACTTCAAAATAGCAGACGATTCCCCTACGATCGACCGATGTTTACTCCACTGAAGCATCGATTCTTTCAAGAAGGAAGGGACCGCATGGCTGACATCTCGACTTTCTATGCACTTTTTCTCTGCCATCGTTAAGAGTGATGCGTAATTTGCTCCGACTGTGGTAATGAAACTATGTACTCAAACTATATAATTTGATTGGTTCACACTAATTGCAAAGAGGCTTTCCAAACTTTTTTTTATCTTAAGATAAGTCGGCTTTAGCTTCAGAAACTTACATCTTGAGTTGACTAGAGAAGTACACGGAAGCAACAGAAGAGTGTAGTACGTGGCACTGGGCTATAACCATGCATCCGTTCGATACCTCCTTCAAAAATGATTTAATATGATAAAAATGCCAACATTAAGCATATCTGAAATGACGCCATAATGACATCCTCTCTCCTATACACCAAAATAACCTACAAGTGTAAGTTTGTTATCCGCAAGTGTAAGTTTCTTCCAGTAATTTTGTATTTTCATAGCCAACCATTGATTTCAGGTATAAAGGTAGGAACCTAAAGGTATTAGTACTAATAGTAATAGTATTAATAGTAACAGTACTAATAGCAACAGTACTAATAGTAATAGTACTAATTGTAATACTAATAGTAACAGTACAAATAGGAATAGTACTAATAGTAACAGTACTAGTAGTAACAATACTAATAGCAATAGTACTAATAGCAACAGTACTAGTAGTAACAGTACTAGTAGTAATAGTACTAATAGTAACAGTACGAATAGCACTAGTACTAATAGTAACAATACTAATAGTAATAGTACTAATGGTAATAGTTGTACTCTTAATCTTAACCGGTCAGTTTAAACACGTTCCGAGGGTTTTCTAAATGCATTTTGATTTTCTTATTGCCTTTACGCTACTTTTGTGTATCCGCTCTGTCGAGAAAACGTACAGAGAATCTATAACGTTTGTAGTCTTCAAATGTGTGCCCTAGAATTTCCCGTTTGCTTAGACAAAACCTTGCAGCATGAACAAGTTAGCATAAAGATTGTTTTTCCGTCGCGAGCACTATCTCAGCTCGTTTTGTTTAAATTATCAACAAGGTCAGGTATGATAAGAGATATTGCTCACCTTGATACATATCACAGTGAGTGACGAAGCTTTTACAGAACTCAGCGAAATAAGACTATCAGCATCTGCGGGCACATTAGTAATTGTATCTTGATGTTTTCCCCATCGATTTACGATAATGTCCGAGAGAGGTGAAAGCTATCGAGATAATTTTACAAGCTAATGTACAAGATATATCGAGGAGTGGTGGAAGAGACGATAACAAAGAAAAACGATAGCAAATCAATCTTCATCCAATGTCTATCTTGTGTAATTCATGCATGGATTTCACTACCATTATCTCAAACCATAACCGGTTTGAATCTTCAATATCTTTCTTCGTAAAACGAGTCATGTTATCTTTTCTTATCACTTATAAGGTTTAGGTCGATTTATCTGACAAATTAGGTTCCTTCCTCGTGTTCAGCTTTGAGATGAGCTGTCTGCCATGTACTTAGTGTTGAAATACCGTGAACATGGAAGGAGCAAGATCTGAATTGGAATGCTTGAATGCTAGCATGACCTGGGAGCCTCCGGCCTAGATTGATACTAAAGACAAACCAAAGAGGTCACTACGTTCCTGCTTAACTTGCTTAGGGCCTTATGTTTGCCTGGTTCTGACCATTGAAAGTCTGCCTGACTCCATGAGTATTACTTTTAAACGAAAACACTGCGATAAGTGCAATCAAAAATGAGTAAGAAGAAACCCAATCTCTTTCGAAAGAGGCTTTTGTCTTGTTAAGGTAACAGGCTTTGCCTATATTAGTTAACTTGATCTTGTGGTGATCACATGGACTTTGAAATATTCTATTCTCTTGTATACCTAATTCGATTTATATGATATTATTATCTCGCGTAATCAATTTACAGAAGTGAACTGCAAATCTTGTCTTAGAAGCAATGTTAAAAAGAGGTTTGTTGATCTTTCACGACAAGCCAACTTTCTTTTGTTGGCTGGTCACTTCTAAACATGAGTCCCTACCAAGTGGATTTGTTGTGCATGACAACGTTGTCTGCTCCATCCTGTTAAAAAGACCTACTGAAACATGACATAGACTTCATTGATGACGCATTGACCGAATGCTAAAACCTGATAATAACAGTATTATTTTACTTTTATTCTGTCTGGTTTATATTTAGAAGGAAGAAAATAATCGGCTTGGGTCACAGGTATAGACTGTTAGACTATAAACTGACAAGGTAGTTGAACCTCTTCAGCGATGCATCTAGAAGATGCTATGCTGTCACGGCAGTAGTATAGGGCCTACCTTATTTACTATTCTTCTTTATCTCCGCTATTGCACTGTATGAAAGCGGTAGTCGATTCTTTTGGTGTGACACGGCTACTGTTTTATGGATCGTCATGAGACAATTTAAGTATTTTGATGATCCGTTTTGGTACCATAATTGGGTAGCCACCCAGATCCTCACCATTAACGTTCTCTTTACGTCACCCTCCTCTATTCTTGTGGCGCCCTTTAACGTCAATTCGAGCCTTACCGCTTCTTTATTGTGCTGGCCTCCCCTTTGTTAGTCCTCTTCTTCACTAAATGCGAAACTTAAAATTAACAAAGTGGACAAGTCCTAGACGTTTTGCCTCTGGCGATTTCCGCCAGGTCATAAACGCCGACAACCACACACAGTACGCACCACCCTTGACCAATCTCTGATCTACATCTCCTACCAACACGCAAAGCCCTCTTACTCTGCATACCAACCTATACATGCCACTCTTACTATACAGCGCCCTCCTAAAATTGACACTCTTCCTCCGCAAACAAGCGCTGCTTGCTACACGCGGACCTCTATCAAACTCCGTATTCAAATTTTCGCAGCCTACCAGTAAGCTGCGTCTCCGAATCGAAACCTCATAAAATGCCATCACCCTTCAATAAACAATGCCCCACCCCCATAAACTGTCAAATTTCCAACTTCACCTATGAAGAGAGTAAGATGTCAAAGTATTTGACAGATACGAATCCCCTAGTTTTATATATGTGCCAATTTGGATACCTACGTATGTTTCCTGGGGTGGTGACAGTTGTACTGTACTTCTAATTCGACTTTTGCTTCCTCATTTACGGCGAGCTTCGAAATGTCGCGCAAAACTTTCACGCTAGTGAGATCAAAAATAAAAAATCGAGTACCTGTATTCTACTATTTGTTATGGCAGTCACTCAATCAGTATGCCTTCATAAGGGGAACGTCCTGATACGGGGGTATTTGATCAAGAGGCTGTTTATTAGGCAGGCAATGTTTGTGTCAGATACTCTAGTCATTTCGAGGCACCTTTGTGCAATTGGGATTACACCAATTAACGAGGCAATTTCGCTTATACACATCAATGTTATCGATACCTTAAATCGTTTGATAAAGATTTGAGGCAGGATCATTATATCCAGTACGATCAACACTTTTTCAGACTAGTCTCTTGTCACCATGGCTACTTCGAGAAAGAGTAATGGCTCCCTTCTCTGTACTTTGGTGTCGATCTCTGTAAGCCATCTTGGGAAGAGAACGCTGTCATACTTTCTGATATATGTCTTATCAAGTCAATGTCATACCTTAAGGCAGTGAAGGATCGGTATAGACCCTAAGCAGTTGGACTCATTCACTACATACCTAAATGTTGAGATGAGTTAAGTGCGGATTTTTCCTCCCTTTGTCACTATCACTATGAAAGTAGAAAATAAAGCAAACGATCGAATAATAAATGAGGAAATTACCCATTATGTTCGTTCAGTAAAATATCTCTTGATACAATAGGATCGATTTTATAGGTAGAAGATGAGTGAAGAGGACGTACAAAGTTTTTCTTCGTTGTACGGATTGATTCAGCGAGCAAGGAATCAGCCGAGTATGTATATAGTTTGCCCCCTTCCACGCTCTGTTTCCCTCTCTCTTTTTCTTACACTTTCTTTCTGACCTTAGTAACACCGCGACTATTTTTATTTCACGAGAAAGGCTATAAGGTGAAATGGATAGGTTGTTAAATTTCTTTCTCTCCTTAACCTTTTTTTTTTGGTTTGTTAAAATACATTTCGATATTACTTAACTGAATACAACATTCAAAAGGTTTTCAAACGAGGCATTTGATTAACGTATCTCGAGATCAACTTCAATGAACAACAACGAGTCAAGAAGAGAATCGAGCAAAAATTAAGATCAAGAGAAATAAAATGCGGGCCGGTATAATTTTGCTAGTTGATTTTAGCAAGTTTTTCTCCTAAGTTTAGCCCCCATTTTGTGACAATTTAGGTCATTTGGCAAGGTTAGATTAATTCACCATCTTTTAATATTTTTAGTGGTAGAAATTCCGATTCCAGATAATTCTCAACTCCCCTTTCCCCTTCCCTTTTCTCAAATGCGCTAGATTGTGTAACTTGACTTGGAGATAGGCGGGGCATCATTGCCCCAGAGATTGTCGCTACATGTATGGGGTAAAGAAATGCAGTGTCTTCTGTGCCGCACACAACGGGAAAGTGATAGTGCTTCGTAAAGAGAGTCCCCGATGGTATAAAATGCTTTATTTTTATCGCATCTGTCGAACCAGATTCAACTAAGTTTCTTCTCTGAGCAAAGATTAAATGCAAGAGCTGTCCGGCAGCTAAAAGATTTAATGCAAGAGCTTTCCGGCATCTAAAAGACTAAATGCAAGAGCTGACCGGCAGCTAAAAGAGTTCCAGTTTCATATGCCTTGGTGTTTCCCAGCTCCTTCTATGGATTGAAGATTGAGATTTATTGTATTCCATCAAACCATAATATGACCAGCTTACTGTTTGTCCTTGATGGGTCAATTTAAATTTTTGAAAGATATGTTAATGTAGCTAGAAAAAATGTATTATTTACCAACTAATAAGGGGAATAATTTTATTAGGCAGGTAGTGATATTATCAATGATAGACATCGTCAATTTGTCAGAATATCTCATCTAAAACAGTACTTACAACGTAGGGTAACAGTGTGCGTCTAATTTTTATTTTTATTTCCTTTTAACTGATAACGTTCGGATCATTCGTAACGGCATGTAAACTAATTTTGATCTTTTTCTTGTCGAGTTTTCATCACCGGTTTTATTTCATACGCCACTCAAAGTTCCGAAATAAAATCGTGGTAGTGTCGGAACATATAAAGGTTTCACGTAAAATCAGTTCACGAAATCACAGTTAATTAGCCTGACATTAATAGACTTAAGAGGCCAAGTCTGAAACGCTGGTAAAATTCCTTTCGAGTGTATTTAACTCTCCAATTCTATTCAAATTTTCATACTGGAATTACAATTTTAATCAATTCTAAGATAACTTAGTAATCAAATAAAGCAGTTGCGACTGCCCAGCGTCTGAGTGTGACCTCCCTGGGTCAAGTTGTTGATCAAAAAGTTAGGAAGATGATATTATCGATCAGCAGCAAAACAAGCACTCTTACCTAGTGAAACGCAGTCAGAGACTTATTAGCAGTTTTCTGAATGTACAAAGTTGAACAACTTTCTGGTTTACCTTATCATTGGTTTTATCTTATCTTGCCTCCAGCATTAACTGAGGCCTCACATCTGTTCCGACTTTACCTGATATGATCAGCATAAGCAGATGAACCCGGTTTTCAGAAACTCTAAAAATCTGAAGCTTGCTTTAACTTTATTCACACTGTAGAAGTAAGCGCCGAAATGTCTGGGTTCTAATACTGCAGAAAATGGCTAAAGCTGAACTGTAAGATTGCACGGATTATCGAAAAGTTCCCAGCAATGGAAAGAAACAATTAGAAGACTTACGAATCAGGTCGATTTTCATAGATGTAACAGCTGAATCGGTTAATTAGGAACCATGCTTGCGACAGATTCTTTCCCTTTATTGTTTCTTTTTTCTAGATAGTGCCTTTTTGATTTGCCGAGGAAGAATTTTTAGGTGTAATGGAGAACAACTATGTTTGACTTTGTTAAAACGTCCAAAGAATACTTCCCGTAGTAGAGCTATTGTTTGACATTAAAAATGATGATGTTATTTGTGAGTGTTCTAGACGACCTAGGATTCAGTATTAAGTGACCTTGTAAAAAAATAAATTCAATTAGTGATCAATAGGTTTGTCAAAGGGACAGCGAAGTCAATGAGATTTAACATGCACAGATGTGTTAAGAATCATGCACCAGATTTTTACAATCAGTACATCACAATTTCATTCTAAACAAGAAGAACCTTTTCTATTTGACACCAAGATCACTGCTTCCAGGCTCTGGGGGGATTGAAGGCTGTCTTATCGCACGCTTTAAACGAAAAATCATCACATCGTAGATGCAACCACACGAGTGAATATTTATCACTGATACCGGACGAGATAGGTTCAAATGTACTCAACTAGGGAGACTTTATTGCATTTTCATGGTTAAAGCAGTTATGTTTTGCAGATAAAAATTAGCTAAACATTCGTATTTTCACCAAGACTTACAGGAATCTTTAAACTACCATTACAGATTTATATTTAGGATTGCCGGAACTGATAACTGGAGACGCTGAAAGGTCCTTTCTCGGTAATTCTATGCGGCGAAAAACAACTCCTTTGGTTCCAAAGACAAGTAAAATTTAGTATCAAATAGTGAAACATGTTTTTAGGGGCGTCGCAGGTTACGATGCCACGTTTCTAGACACTAACCTTTACAATCCGTACTTTTTGACTCGCTTGAGCACCGGAAATTTTGTTTTTTATTCAAACAAAGCAAAAAAAATATAGGAATGTTATGATTGTAAGACCTGATTGATTGAGGTCGCATCAACTCGGCAATTTGGGCTCGTTGCCGTATCATCTCCTTCGTCTATGAATAAATACTCCAAGCACATCATCAATTACAGGGTACATATTACTGGGGCACGTGCTATATGCTTATGGGTTTGTCGTTGCGTTCAGATAAAATCTAATTTCAAATAATGAAGAAATACAGACAGTTTTTTCAAGGTTTTATTTCTATTGGAAGTTTTTATATCAAGACGATTTATGTTTAACTGCAGTATATCACTTACTGATTTTGCTATCTAGGAGACCTTGTAATAACCAGTTACACCTTGTCGCTATTCTTGGATACTTAAATTTATTTGGATTTAAGTTTCCTGGGGAAACTGCTATACTTGCTAAAGCATATTGTGGTTGCCTTGCTGTATGTTTGGGTTTTTAATTCGAGGTTTTCAAGTTTTCATAAATAATGTTCTCTAAATTTACAACTGATATAAATTTGATAAAGGATGCATTGGCGACTTGCATTTTCATTACAAAGCTCATTGCGTAAGTTAGTTTTAGAAATATATGCGGAAGTATGAGGGAATCGTATCTTTGACTCAAAAAGCTCATTTTTATTCATGCTCGATAATTCCTTTGAGAAAATATCTACGAAATAATGGGTACTGGTATTCAGATGTACTTGTGTCGCTGTTATAATGCGATATCATTTACGATGGGTGTATGATTGTTCCAGACCGGTCGTGCCGAGTGGTGTTGACAACTGCAGTCGCCCATACTAAACTATGTAGTTCCTCATTAAAGTGATTTTGTCACATCCAGTCAGTTTATACAGATTGTTATCACTTTGCACTGGCTTCCTTTCACTTCCTTGTATCATTTATGGTAGTGATAGTCGGTGTAAACCATTCTCTCCGGACAAACAGCATATGAAAGTCGTTAATTTTCGGAGGATCAATTTCATTAGTATTTCACGGGTGGGTCAATATTAAGAGCCAACCCCTATATCTGTTTGTGTTCTATTTCAGACTAAGGAGAAGCATCAATCTAATGCATTAAGTTTTTAAACCTGTCGATTTCAAGTTTCCACGCTTGAGGATGAGCCAGAAGTATTGTCGTAGCAGCCTAAGCCTAAGGGGGCAGCCACGCCATGGTCATAAAGATTGTCTTTACAGATAGTCGCTTGTAGACCTTTTTCTGGAGGGCAGTATCGAGCACTTAAAATAAACAGCAAACTGGTTACTAAAAGGTCTATTGTTTTGAAAAGTGAAGTACTACATGTCAGTGCTATGTTTTAGTCAAAAAGCTTTAAACTTGATTGGTCGGATCGTCCCGTTGTTTTGCTGAAAGTTAGCTCCTATGAACTAAACGTCATCTGTAGAAGTTTGTCACCCTTAAAGAGAAGCCAAATAATATATGTTACGTCATGTCTCTAAATTATTTGTGTTAACTAATTTACTTATTGGAAAACCTTATCATTAGAACTCTGCCTAGTCCCTATTGTTCTGACTTCTTCGTTAGTACTGGCGACTTTTTGTCGTATTTGGTAAGGTGGATCCATATTTTTGGTGAAAGTCTGCGTTTTCAACGTTCTTTCAAGTCATTCTTGAACACTGTGTGTATAATGGTTAGGAGTGAAAAACCCTATTCAAGTCACCTTACTCATTATCTCATCGAAAATGTACGAAGTTTTGTTTTCAGAAGTAGAAATTATCTTTAAGCACCTCTCAGCATGACCTCACCAAGGGCAATAGCAAAGAAATACATTTCCTTTTATTATTAATAGCGATGTTTGTAGGTTACTTCATTTGTTGATAAAAAGCAAATGTTGTGTGTGTGCAGTATTCCTTTTTCCATCCATCCATCCTTCCATCCGTCCATCCATCCGCCCATCCGCCCATCCATCCATCCATCCATCCATCCATCCATCCATCCATAAATCCATTTTTTGATAGCCAGCCTTTTTCCATCTGTCGTTGGGTTACTGACTTTCGACCAATCTTTATTTTCCATCTTGTTTTTCCTTTCCGTCTTCTTTCTTTAGGCCAATCTTTGCAGCATCTTTTC
This sequence comes from Carybdea cf. marsupialis auct. non (Linnaeus, 1758), assembly GCA_010016065.2. Lineage (NCBI taxonomy): Eukaryota > Metazoa > Cnidaria > Cubozoa > Carybdeida > Carybdeidae > Carybdea > Carybdea cf. marsupialis auct. non (Linnaeus, 1758). The sequence continues at coordinate 13,339 of JAAAKL020008867.1, forward strand.
CCATCTTGTCTCTCCATCTCCTTGGAGGTTTTCCTCGTCCTCTTCTACCTTCCACTTCAAACATCATTGCTCTCTTTTACACGTGCACCGTCATCTTCCCCTAGTTTTTCTATTAATATCTAAATAACTGTTGAAAAGTTTCATAAGAATATTTTAAGGTAGACGTGCAAACAGTTACACGTTGATACAGGTTGATTTTCGTACCCAGTACTTCTTTTCTTCTTCATTACATTCTATGGAATATGACTTTATTTATTCTTTACAATTATAGATAATGGTAGTTTATCGAATGCATTTAATAACCTGGACCACTGAAGCACCCCCTACTCTTCCGCTCCCGGCACCCGTGGTAGTTCGCTAACACGCTCTCATTTGCCTCGCCGTGATGTACCCTTTCGGTCATTGGAGTAATCAAAACATTTATTTTGCCCATCTATCTTACTGTATGATTTAATTCGACCTTGTTCCATTCTCAAACAACTGATATACTGCGGTCGCTGACAATGTCATTTCCTTGCGAATATCTTTCACAAGGGAAAGCCTCGAGCCTTGACTAGTTCTAACTGAATTAGGCCAGTTTTCTTTACGTTTAATTGCGGAATCCGTTTAATAACGCGCTTCAATTAGAGCTAAATATCATCATATGATTTACTGGTCCTAGGCCCACTTACAACTACTATCAACTCGGGCTGGTTGACTGTTCAGCATGTGTCTTAACCCGACCACATGAAAGATAGATCCTTTTAGCAAATTCCTCGTATTTTTGACATCGGACAATAGTGATTACGGTGTTTATCTAGAGAATTACGATTGAAGTGAATGGATTTCACCATGACAAGCAATCCGGACTTCATTACTCTTCATTGCAGCTCGTACATCTAATTGAATAACTTGATTTTATAATCCAAACGTTTGAGTTCTGGACCTTAGCCTCCAAACGATTCAAATCCATAAAACATCGAATGAGGAAGATTTTACAAACGCAAGGGTCTTTTCGTGTGCTTCTCACCGGACCTTAGAACTTAACCATCGTATAGTATCAATTTCTATGGTGTGGGTGGTGAGCAGACCCGAGTTTGTGACCTTTGCAAATTGCCCACCTCGCTATTTCTTTCAATCAATACGTAAGAGGCACTGTTTTTGAAATTATCTCCTTATTAATGAGTTAGCAACACATAATTATATAAATAATAAAATTGGCTTTTCCTAACTGCTTATGGTACATAATGGCCGTTAAGTAACACCAATAACAGAAACATTGCAAAAACATTGTGACAACACAACTGAAAATTGCTTCCATTATCTAAATTCACCATTTCTGAAGATAGTCCGTTCGCACAACTTGTTATCTTTCGTAATGGTACGTTCCAGGCTTCACCAGCAGTTTAAAATTTGGATATAACATGCAGTTCATGTTGATATGACCCTAACAGCGATCATAGAATTCGAACGTCGTAATCCTTACTCAGTTCAAAGAGGAAGAGCGTGTACATTTCGTATTTCCTGGCATAATCAGAGAACAACTTTAGAGAGATTGTAGTCGTTTCCACAATAAATATGGCAATGTTTTACTTAATTATTAGATTTGTGTGTATTAATTATGATAATTATGATAATGTTTGAAACGCCAATTCCATCTATTGTCAGAAATGTATGGTATAATCTGTAAACCTGCTAACATTTGCATTGTTTTTGTCGGAAAGCTCAGTGGGAAGAGTAAAGTTAAAATGTGAATTTTGTAAAATGTACAAGCTTATGTATAATAGGGTAATACTAAAAAAAGTTAAAATAATGATAGTAACAATAATAATAATGATAATGATAATAATAATTTTTTTGTTAACTTCAGTGCCTTACATTTATTCTGTAACTTTACAGAGAAATCAGCTTCAACATTGTACATATCATTCTCACTGTTTTCACCCATGACGACGGAGACAGCGAGATTTTTAAAGGGGTGGAATTGGTACATGAACAGTACAAACATAGTCAACATAGTAAGAAAAACAAAACAAAAGAAACCAGAAAATGAAAGAAAGGGAAGGGGAAAGAAAGCAAGTAAATAAAAGGAATAAACATTAAGAAAAACAAAACAAAACAACTTCAATTTACAAAAGTCGAGGCTTGCTGGATTTGGCCAATCCTTGTTTCTCCTGCAGAATATGTAGTACGAAGAGCGCAAGGCCACTTCAGTAAGCTTGCTGAGGAGTTT
>JAAAKL020008868.1:0-15549 GCA_010016065.2 Carybdea cf. marsupialis auct. non (Linnaeus, 1758)
GGGGGGGAGGGGGGGGGGGGGCAGGGGGGGGGGGGCGGGGGGGGGGGGGCGGGGTGGTGGGGGGGGCGAACACAGTGTGCGGCATTTCGTTTTGGGAACGTGAGGTACTTCAGCATCACTCATGTAAACTATGTCTACTACGTTTCTTATGATTCACTGCAAAGAGTCGTTGTGCAGATCTCTCAGGGGGGTCGCAGCTGGCCTGTTAAAGGGGTTAGTCTCGGATTCTTTTCATGGTTGGAGACGGCACTTGGTTATTTGATCGGTTTAGGTCTTGTATGTCGTCCCCCGCCCCCAGTACTCTTAAGCGTCAGCTTTTCCCCTGTTGTTCCAATGATAATCACTATATATTCGATACACGTTAGCCATAGTCTGCACCTTCTGACTAATATCGTTTAGCGTGTTATTATTCTGTGTCCAATCGTTTATGATTGTTTCTGCAGGGCAGTGTCAAATAAGGGTTTCTACTTTTTAGCTGTTAAAGTTTCATCGAGAAGAGAGGGTTCGAAAATATCACGTTTGAAGAGATGCAACAGGAAAGTGAAAATGCTACCACTTGGATTCGAACCTTCTGTAACATGTTTTTAACTTTCGTTGGATAGTTCTTCCATGGTCACGTCATATGGTGCAGAGAGGCCGGTCTCTTGGATTGCGTAGGGCTGGATGTTAAGTTAACCAGTGAAGTATTTTGGAGCCAATGTGGTGACTAGAGACAAGTGAACTTTGTTATTACCGGGTTATCGTAACTCAGTTGGTGGAGCAGCACGCCGTAATTATGAGGGGCCTGGGGTTCGAATGCCTGTGGTGGCATTTTCACTTTTCTCTAGTATCTCCTCAAACTTGTTAGTTTTAGTACCTTTTGTATCCCGTGCGTACACGTGCATAGTACATATAGAGATTAGACAGTTAAATCAAGTGCACGGAAATAATTTTTCTTCCTATGTAACCCGAATCACAAGGTATTACCTGTTTTACTCTTTGTGCTACTACAGCCCCTCGTAATTATTACCTCATGTGCAGTAGCATATTATTATTATGATAATGCATGATGATTCTTATGATGTGTGACGTATTTGACATTATGGTATGTTTCGTGATGTTAATTGTCCAATGCTATGTTTTGTCAGATCTCCATAAGTGCCAGCGCTCACTTTAAATAATACAGCCAGACTGGTCGTGGCAGCTTAAGACGTAGTAGAATATGTTCGTAGCGAAAGTCAAAGCCACTCAGACATATCAGGGTTGCGAGGTACCTAGCACCTACAACTAAGTTCATTTTGGCGGTTACACCAAGATAGCCCACCAAATTTGGTTAAATTCTGTTGCCCGAAAGCAATAATTGAACCAATAGGTTAGGTTAGGTTACGTTATGTTATGTTATGTTATGTTATGTATGTTATGTTATGTTATGTTATTTTATGTTATGTTATGTTATTTTATTTTATGTTATGTTATGTTATGTTATGTTATGTTATCTTATTTTATGTTATGTTATGTTGTGTTATGTTACGTTATGTTGTGTTATGTTATGTTATGTATGTTATGCTATGTTATGTTATGTTATGTTATGCATTATTTTATGCCATTTTATGTTATGCAATGTTGCACAAGGGTTTACTGTTTTCTTTTGATTATCTTACATGACATGTTCGAGTTGTTTTTACGTTTATGCTTTAACATGCTGTTTTTTACGTTCTATTTCTGCCATGTTTTGTGATTTTATATAATTTTGCCTTATTATTATCATATTTTTATATGATGTATAAAGTAATAATGTATTATTTGCCTACGAAATTGATGTAACCAGGGTATGTAACTTACAACATTGGTTTGGAAATTTCTTGACCGACAACTTGATCCAAAAATTGTATGCAATTTGTGGCTTTTCCGTTTCTTCCAAGTAGTAGAGATTTGTTGACACTACTGAAGGGCTGGTATTAGTTATGGACGATGGTGATGTTGTTGTGATGAGTGATGACGTGATGGCCATACCCTCTCTTTCAATATGTCACATTGTCTTTCAAGTCATTGAAGACGTCCGTTCTCACCTGGCGTTATTTCCAGTAACCGCGCCCTCGTAACCCTGTGGCCTCGAGGCATTCCAAGTTTCTAGTGACTACCAAACCCTTCACTACACCCATGTTTCTTTAATATCTCATCTCTTTTTTCTCGTTTTTTTTTGTTGATTATATATTAGTTTATTTTTCTCTACACTTATTTTTCCTTCTTGTTCTATTTGCATTTTTCTGTCTTATTTCTTTCTTTCTCCGTTTTCTTCCTATCTTGGTTTTTAAAAGAATTGTAGCTTCCTCCTGTTTTTGTCCTTTCTTTTTTTCTTCCTTTCTTCTTTTTCATGTTTTCTTTTTTCTCGCCCTTTTTTCCTCTTTCATTAGCAATTTTTCGTTGTTGTTTCATACGTTCCTTTTTTCCCCCGTATTCTTTTTCATGTCGGTAATTCTTTGTCATAGTTTTCTTTCGGTTATTTTTGTTCACTTCCACTCCGTCTCTTTCTTCTCTTCCCTTCACTCTTTCCTGAAAATATGTAGTACCTTCTGCTCTATTTTATCTTTCGTACTCCTGCTTGCTTACTTTCCTTCTCGCACCCTGTCATGTCTTTCGTGACCTTTTGAATGTTAATTGTTTTGTTTTCGAAGATTTTCAAGCAAAGTCTGAGGCAGACCGGAGAGATGCCGCCGCTATCTTTTAATTAGGCCCCTAATTTAGGTTTGGCTTACTGGAAACAACTACCTTGTCCGCAGAGTACAATCTGAGCAGACACAACTTTGTCCACTTGGTGCTTCACGTATTTGAAAAATGACCGATATCATTGCGATCAAATTAATTTTGAAAATATGGTTGCTTGTGATTGTCATGATTACGGCAAATAGCTTCATTGTGTGACCCTTCATCTTTGAATTGCCGTTTCTCGGTTCAATTAGTAAGCGAGACAGCGGACCTGGTTTGGGTGATGTGGATAGAACGAGCCATCTGCCAACATTTAATCTTCCTATTTTGACCACAGCTATGCACGCACTTGCGTACAGATTGAGGAAAGCAATTCCACTCATTTGAAATACAAAACAATGAGGTAGCAAGTTGGTTAGGAATTATCTCTGACCTTGAATTGTTTACAGGTCATTCCTAATATCCAAATTACGTTGTTGGGAAAAACAATATTTGGATTGGATTATCATAGTGTTCATCTTCTTAAGTAGTTGTAATACAACTGGATAATCCAAGAATAATTGACACTATCTTGACTTCTTGCAGTCAGGCAATTCTCCTCATGTTACTGATGACTGCAATAACGTAGATCTATTAAATGTGATAGTCCCGGATTGTCCTACCCTTTTGGACCTTGTTAGCTTAATCACCTTCTCAGATAATATAATCACAGGGTTTTTAAAAAGTCTGGACATCATTACATCTTAACATTGCATCGTTTAGCAAACGATCGAATTGGGTGGAACCTGGAGAATAATAAATTGTTTCCACTGCACTATTTTAATACTAAGAAGATACTTCTGCAGTCATGGCTGCCCATAATGGCTTGACGTTTGGCCAGCATTTAACACTTATAGCCAACAATTAGCAGAAATATACACAGTATCGGCAAGAAGTATCCAACTGTCTGTACGTGACATGTGTTAAGCGGAACTATAAGACAGGCGTAATGGTAGAAACGAGGGAATCCACTTCACACATGTGAATTCATACATTTGCATTCTTCTTGGAGCTACTTTATGGCACTAAACGTACCTTACCCCTCCCCATTCTTACTTTTTAGTCTTGCCTACTGCAGCTAATTTGGTTCTTTATTTATTAACTCTCTATTACTGATACTCTCTTTACCAAGGAACGTACATGGGCGTATTGCAATGTTTGGGCCTTAGTTTCTCTTTCGATTTCTCGGCATTTTCATCAAAGAACATTGTCATTAGTCAAGGCTACCCATTGTTACTTCTTTAAATCTTGGGTGCTATCATGTGCAGGAACATGCTAGAGATCTTGGTGCTATGATGAAGTTTCATTTAATTTAGCTTTAGAAAAGTGTTATTTGCTACAAATAGGTTCAACTTGCTGTTTGGTCCTGAACAATGCTGTGATGCGCCTTACGCTTAGTTCAGAGAGAGGCAAAGACAGACTCATTCATGTCTACGTTATAACTTTAGAATATAGAGAAAGAGGTAGATGGATAGTCAAATGAGTCTTAAATTACTCACCATCTACAATCAAAACAGTTCGTGCAATTCGTCCAACCCAAGGCAAATAAATTTTCAGTTTTTAAAATTTGAAAAGTAGGTCTGTAGTATAAACCTTGATATTGAGGTAGGCAATGGGTTTATTTTTGCAGCAATCGTTTTGCCAGGCACTAGTCAAAGTAAAGAGTTTTGTTAAAGAACGAAGAATATAAAGGACAAGGAAAGGAGTTCTTACCTTACACGTCTTTTTGTGACACAAGAGACACCAAACATGCCATTTATTAACGTAAAAATCCTTCCTTGCGTCATCGATCATTCCTTGAAATGTTTGTCTTCAATTTTGAAGATTGTGCTGTGACTAGTGTCTGTCAAAAAGCTTTGCAGTTTTGAAATCGTTACTTCATGGAATGTTAAGGCTTTGATACGTGCAAGAACATAAGAAAGCTGCCGTAAAGTTTTAGTTTCCGTGATTTAAAAGTTTTACCCATCCATTTATCAAGGATCGCTCCAACAGTGTTCATTTATTGTCAGATTAATTTCTTATTCAGGTTTTATTTGCCATCATTTTATTACCTGAATGGTAGAATTTGAATTATTGATAATCCTACAAAGCATTAACATCTGATTGCTACTACCAAAATGATTTCTAAATTGCATGTTAACGTTTTGATTATTTTCTCTTCCCCTCTTAGACCTACTTTCCCGGAGAATGCTTTGGCAAGCTTGTTGGCGTAAATATGACAACAAAAATTTGTTAACGGTTGAATTTATTTGAGTCATAGACTACTGCAGACACAAATCTCATAAATAGATTATAACTCTTCAATAGAATATGTGAAATAGCTTTCAGTACTGAAAGAATCGTTTCAATGAAATATTTAATTGGTAAGACATGCTCGAACACTAGTTTGTTTACTTTTCTATGCCCTCTCCTTGAAACATTTCAGAGAGTGATAGCAAAAGCGAAATAAAGTTTACGTACAAATTGTTACAAATAGGTGCCGCTACAGTGGGCGTAGGGTGGGGCCTTTTTTCTGGCTACAGAGGCTCGGCAAGCTGAGCTACGTATTCATAGGTGCTTGTGAGAGGGTCTTACAGCCTCGATATCAGAAACTTTGGGAATATCTGTCGTAACAGATTTATAAAATGAGTTGTAGCTGTGGGCATAGTCTAATACACTTTTCAATCCATTTTTTTGCCTAATTTGGGTTGCTAGGGTGTGCTCTGGAGGGGGCAAAACAATCTGTAGTCTGTAACGCCGCTATTTTAATGGAGATGGAGGTACCCTCGCACGTGGTAGCCCTACCTCACTATTTAGCAAATGGAGCATCCTCATAAACTCTGTCAACGTCTTCTTTTTGCGGACACGAACGTATCTTGTTAGGGTCAATCTACTCATCTTAGCGTAAGCAAGTGTTAAAGATACATTGTGGAAGTACGTCCTACCCGTTCCTATCTCATTGGAAGTATTTCTGGTTGAGTCAAAGTTTAGTTGATCACCTCATCACGTCCAAAACGTCAGATTCCAGGTTGATTTTTCCTGTTCTTTTGAGGATGTGTCTACCTCATAAGTGCCTCATGGAACACATAATAGGTAGAACATACGTATTTCCGTATAATGCTTTTAAAGAGCTCAATTCAGTGAGCTGTTCCTGCCATGACAAACCTTGCCTAATCCGTGCATTTTTCTCCAAATGCATTTTGGGGGTTAACGCTTTGTAGAGGAGTTTAATTGTAGACTACGTCATGGAATCGTCATTACAATTCGATTCCAGATTGTTTTCTCCAATCGATTTACTTATGTTTGTAGAAGCTAAAATATCGAGAAGAGCCCATTCCTATTTTTGCAGTATGGGGACCTAGTTTCTGAAATGATGGCTGAGTACTGTTCATTGCGTAACAAAGTTGGCACCAGTCGTCAAATTCTTATCGAAAATCTCAAGCTATTTTTATTGCTTTTGTCTGGTTGGTAACTTAAAGCGTGTAAAGAAAGCGATGGGTGCATACCAAAGACCAGCCTATTCTTTATTAACATGGCAGTTGGTATCTCAAACGCAAAATGAAGGGGAATTTACCTGTAGGTTTTCTCTCGTGCTTCTTATGACATCTGACCATATGAAGGTTATCATGAGTCTTTGTGTAATAGCAATATGGCAGGCACTCAACTTTCGTAAATACCTTATGATATCAGCATCAAACCATTGCATGCCTTTTCTACCTCCGTTTTAACGATATAATGCTTTTATATTTTGAGTATCTCACCAGCCCTGCTCCCCCTTCAAAAAAAAGCACAAACCTTTCGATTTTTTTTTACTGTGTAACCAATTTCAGCTTCATGTCTCATCCAAGCCCGATATGTTACTAGAATTCAAAGTTATTTATGTTAAAATACACCCAGCTCAATACAAAGCCATCATGCAAAAGTTTTTTATTCCTACATACAAACTGCTGCTTGCTGTTGTTAATTTGTCGCGAGAGACGGAGCAATAAGAATTTGTTGTTTTCAACAAATTATTTCACAGTCGTGTTGTGAATATTCGTTTCAAGCCACATAACGCCGTACGCAGGGCACGGGACCATCAATTTGAAATGAGTTCATCTCAAAGCCTTTACAGGACCTATTGCAAACAAACATTAGCATGCAGAATCGTATATTCTATCTTATTCTGGGTGAATAGTTGATAATAACTGATAACCCACTGGATGTGCCTATCCCAGCCCAAACACTGTCTTTCTTTGAAGGGTAAAAGATAAACTGACAAATTCATTCGCTTATCGTTCAAAAAGGCTTTTGTTAAAATATAAGTTATTTTTTGGCATCAATTACGTACTCTTTTCTTTTGTAACTCTAGATGTTATTTGTTGCTCTCGTAGCATGTATATAGTTGTAAAGAACAATGTTATATGTCTGTAGTCAGTTATAAAGATGAGGAACTCGAATTTCCATGCTTGTTTCTATCTGTAAACTTGTGGCCTGGTCTTCTGCGACTTCAAAGAGCTCAATAGATAAGTATACATCTTGAATTGCAGGTTTTGGATAAACAGATGGGAATCCTTAGAATTCAAAATGCCCTTTAAGGGACGTGTTTAGGTAATCCCTTCTTGTGTTCTAATTTTTGTCAAGTTATTTTTGTAAAACGCACTTTTGTTCCCTTTTCTCATTTACCGGGTTTTCTTTCTTCAATCGTACTTTGAATTATATTTTCATTTGTTCACCAAAAGATGTAATACAGCAATCGATCTTGTTAGTTCTACTCATAAATTCTCTCATGTGTTCCATTATTTTCTGGACGTATTCAACTCTTTCTTTATATGTTATTTCAGAAATACACCCCCAAAAATTTCCAACTTTCAAGGTTAGGAAAGGTGTCGTTCACACTGAATCTACACACAGAGGGAGTAAACAAATAACTAACGCATGCGCACATAAGAGAAGAGATACCTTGAAAGCAGGTACGCCTCAGCAGAACTAATTACGGTAGTAAATAATGAGCCTGGTATGTTTTCTCTATCCCGCTTTTCATAAATTGCTGACTTGTCTGCCACATAAATATTCACATGAGGTTCGTGGCCAAATATGACGTCATATGACATTTCTTGATTTATGATCAGAGGACAAACACAATGACTCAGAGGTAAGCGAGCAAATACTCGGGTTAGTGTTATTCTTTTTAGGATAGTAAAGAGGCATAGGTTGAATTTGTACTCGCAAGAAGATGGGGCTTACAAATGTCTGTGGATTGGCTAGAGGGGTAGATAAGATGATTGGGTACAAATCAATTTTTGAAGTTTAAACTAGAAATTACAGTCTTTAATTTTCTTGATAAAATTGTACTTAGAAAATGTTTTTGTATGTTTCAAATCGTAAATTTCAAATCATTTTCAGTGCCTTAAAGAGCAAAAAAAGTAAATCGATGATCTAAAATTTACTTTTACTTAAGAAGGAAAGCTTCGGCTAATCTTTTCATCTATAGAATAAAACTTTCATGAAATTTCTGTATCTCGGGGCAGAATAGAATTTCGCTACGTCTCCAAATACTGTTCGTTCGTACGAAAAACACTGAAAATGAGGAAAATTTTTATGACGTCCGAAGCCCTATGAACGAAGAGTCACACTTTCTTAAGGCTCCAAAGACATTCAGAAGATAATGGCTACTGAATTGTTGAAGGTTGATGAACACAGCTCAGATCATACACCCCTCCGATTAACATTGGATACTCAAGTTGTAAGTTTTCCTATTTGTTCGCAATAAGGAAAAACGTGTAGTTGCATCGTTTATTTTTGAAGTACTATGCTTCCTCGATTGTTCATTTCTCTATCAATCAATTTGATCACCTTATTTGTCTCCACTTTGATGTTGAAGAAAACCTACCAGTTGGAGCTTTTACTCAATCTATGGGCCCTCGAGGGAAAAATTTATCAAGCTCCCTCGCAAATTTCCTATTGGCAATTTGATGTATACAGAAGGATATTTATGTGGCTGATTTCTTGTGGGCGTTTTCGTAGCGTTAAATACATTACTAAAATTCATTGAAGCTGGGTCGGACGAATGTATTTAATACGTTTTGCTCCATCGAACCTCACCTATATTTCCAGGCAAAATCAAAAGAATATTGACATGCTACGTTGAAATTTAACTGTTGTAAATAAATGTAAGACCTTAAGTGGATCACTTTTTATCCGATCATTTTCGATTTCCCGGCCAGATTTTTGAAAAGTTTGCCAAACACGACCGGATAAACAAGGAAGCGGTGTATCATACTTAAAAAAACACAATGTCTTTGGGTATGTAGCAGGGAAAAGACCTCACCAGCCCCACCACTCCAACAGATTTAAATTTTACTGACGTAATAATTGGTAAACACCATTGATTAATTGATTTATTGATTGATTGATTATATGTTTTATCATGCAGTGTACTGTATTGAAGAAGGAAGAAAGTATTGATACATCATAATAAATTTAGATTAAATAAAATACTATTGCGTAAAAATCTGGCACATCTAGTGAAATCTGCTGGAAATTTTTTGCTGCCATCTATCATTAGTAACCGTACCTACTATGACAGTAACGAGACAAAAGATTTACGACACCCTAACTGTAAAAAGGTAACATTTCCACATATGTTTAGCCTCCATTTGTTCTCTTGTTTCTAAAATTCAAAAATATAAGTTACATGTTACCTCCTACGATCTGAACCTGTACATGTTGCCAATGCCCAATCATAAAAGCTGTTTTGTATGTCGGATTACTTCTCTCTGTTTTTGTCACATGATCTACTCTTCAAAAGTGAAGAATCAGGAATACGTCAGCCATAATTGCCTATTATAGATGCATAAAAAAGTCATAGTTGTCACCCAGAATCGGAAAACTCCACCGATAAACTTGCTGACACTTCCTTGCAGGTCAGCAGGTGTTCCTCTCCTCCTTCTTCTTTAAAGAACACCTTCTTTGTCTTACTATACTAATTATGTATCATCTGCAGGTTTTGTGCTCCTTAAAATCAATTAACTATTTATTGAATACCTAGTTGGGTAGATAAATGATGGTGAACGGCTTATAAGGGATAATATACCTCAACAGGAAACCACTGCATATGTCAACCAAGAACACTAGTTGCTTCCTACGGTTCCTTGGAGCTCCCATGATTCTAGCTGGTGATCATGGACATCCTAAAAGCGAACATGGTGCAACTCAGTGCCATTCCTCTTCCAAATGTTTACAGGTTGACCTTTGTTCCTAGAAAAGATATTTTGCGCTTTAGATAACCTGCTGCTGTCCACGAGTGTTTCAAGCTACCATATGATGGAATTAGTTTTATTAGAGCCTTTTTAACACATAACTTTTTCAAAAAGTGTTGTCTATCATTTTGTAAAAATACGAATATCTGCTTTCTGCCCGCGAATTGAATCTTCACTTTTATGTTGTATGCGACATGAAAGATGTTGAAAAGAGAACAACAAACAATCAAGAAAGGAAGATGGTAACTTTTTTCCAACTTTGCAGTTTCTGCCAGGATCCGATAAATAATGACCTGCCGTTTGTTTGTAGCCCGCACCATCATCGGTCTCTTGTCATTGTCTGGTCAACAAGTAGGATGATCCGTTTCGAGTGATTTATCCGATCCAAATGTCTGGAATGCAAACTGTCGGATGACGGATGACGCAAGGATCAGTTACGGGACAATTTCTTTGAGCTCTATATAATCTTTTGATGTAATTTCTGTTAATAAACTCGAGGTACTTTTTATATAAAGATACAGTTATAAAGTAGACGTAGTTGAATGAAATGATGAGGAAATAGTCGAGAGTCAGTAACTAGGAGTCAGTAACCAAAGTTTAATATCTTTCCTTCGTTAGCAAAGGTTCCAAAGGCAGGAATCAACGGAGCAACATGGTTAGCACTGCTTTGACAATTTTTCTTTCTTGCGTATTTTAGTCCGCCTATCAATAAATTGGTTAATTTTACCAGCGGACATTAGGTTTGTTACTCGCAGAGCCAGTGAGCCACTGCACCTTGTGTTCATTAGCTTTATTATCAATTGATAAATCAGTTAGCTAACCAAATTAACCAATTAGTCTATCAAGCAGCTAATCGATTGAAGAATTCAATATTTAACCACTAGTTAATCAATCTATACGTCAATTCATGAGTTAATCAATCAGACATTTACCCAGGCAGTGGGCCAATACCTTTAAAGTATCAGCTTATGTAAATCAATACGCCTGTCAGGAAGGCAGACAGGAAGACAGTCATTCAAACAGGCAATCGATTAGACAGTTAAATATTTACAGATCGATTAATCAGTCAATCACTTCATCGATCAGTTTATTAACCAGTCACTTACTCAAGTGCTCTAATGATAATTGCTTCAGTTTCAAAAAATTCTTTCATTTTATCCGCTTTCTATTCTTTCTTTTTATTTGAATTTCCAGTCTCTAATTTGATATGTGTGAATGTCTAGTGCCAAACCAGAGATAACATGGGCCTTTGCTTTAATAGTTGAGAAGTTTGCTTCCTCTAGCTTCCCTTTACAATAGTAAGAAACGATATCGAATTACAGATTGGATCATATATGTTTCTCTCTCCACTTGTCATGCTCTCTCTGGGTAATGATGTCCATGAATTAACACTTTTTCTTGTTCTGAACAGTTTTAAACTCCTGGACGATAGAAATATGTGTCAATGAAGCTGCATCTTTTCATCAGTTTGATGACTGACGTTTATAGTGTTGTGGCAGACTGACCATGTAATTACCATTTTCCTACATTGTGTCTTTCTTATTTAAGTTCATCATTTGAACTCTAATCTATGAAACCTTGACCACATTTCAGCAGTCTCGACTTTTCTGACAGTGCCAGACGTTCTGAGACAACTGCCCATTTCGGTGGAATGTAACAGTCTGATAAACTGGATCTCTGTTGCAAAGTTTTGACCATAAAGGTGCTGTCAATTCGAATGAAACATTATAAAGCTGATAAATATATTGGGTTGATTTCTAAATGCGTTGCTTTCTCATTGAACTAGTTTCGATATAGAAAATTTCGAATTTTAATACCCTGCCTTAACATCGATACAAAACAGTTAGTTCTATTACGTTGTCAAGTTTTATCTTATTTTTTTTATAATAAAATATAGCTTACCCTACGGAAATAGAACGTGCCCCTATTAATCATATCGTCTAAAAGTGGCGTAAACATTAGCTGTGAAGAGACTAATAAATTACACAGTTCTGGTTGATGTCATTATACTGCTTGCTTAAGTTTTGTGGTAACTGACTCCAAATGGCGTAAATATGAACGTCTACCAGGGAAAAGTGGGGAAGAAAATTGTGTGAAGATTTTCCGTGCAGTAGTAAGGGAAGGTCCAACTAGGATGTAGACCATAGACTGATTCAAAAATGTATGAACAAAGAGGTAGAAAACCAAAGAAAGCGTAATTTCATGATATTTAGACTGATCGAGTTACCCCACACTTAGCCAATCGTGAGCACTATTATGATGAAATGTTTTTGTGACATGAATGACTAATTATCAGTTCTATTGTTGAAACTAGTAGGAAACCTGCCTCAAAGAGAGCCCTTTCTTATCTTCAATACTTAGATCAGTTATTTGGGGTAGCCAATATGAATTCTCTGTCCCGCACTCTTTCTACAACATTTATCTCAGTATATCTACATTGTACTATACTTTAATAATGACAATGTTGATTTAGTTTTGCTACCTATGATTTCCACAGTAGAGGAAGCAAAGGGGGATACTGAGTTCTTTTAAGTCACGAAATCATCAATTTGATTTTATGGTTTTTACGCCCGTATCTACGCTCGAAAGTTTAATTTCTCAAAAAGTAGGAAGTTGAACATTTACGTAAATAGCTATTTCTCTGCTTGTATCTGCTAATGACACAATAACCTTTCGAAGAACCTCCTTTCTTCGTTTAGTACAAGCATTTTTCCACATTTTGACTAACCTGGAATTTGTAGCAACTGTCATTTTCTCCATCTTTACCTTAATGGTACCAGAGCATAAGGAAAGTTTGTGATAGGAACACTGACATGTCTGCACTGTTTATAGTAACAGGTAATTGTCAAAATGCATGGTTGGCCGAGGGCAAAAGATAGAATTTATCACAATTTATCAAAGGTATGGAAGCAAGTCTAACACAAAAAGGGAATCTATAGTTTTATTATGTCCCCGACCCTTATGGCGATTCCCACAACATGAAGGTCCCTCTATGTTAGTAGGCGAGATAAAATCAGTTTCTTCCGAGATTATTTTGTTGGTGTCAAACAAGATGTTAACTATTCACCATTAAAAACCCCCTCTGCCTCAAGTTGCTCTTCCGTAACCCTAAACCATTTCCATTTCTAAGCTTTTTGGAAAGCAAGGAAGGAACTCTAGAACATTATAGTGTACCTTTAACCGTATAACAGTGACATTCTACAACATTGTTGTAGCTTACAGCTGTATAAGCGTAACAGGAGTAAACCCTCCTGCAGCTCATGTTATTTGCGTTTAGTTTGTCTCGATTCTCTGGTCTTTAAATGCTCGTTAAGTTACGATCGTAGCCGAATGAGAAAAGAGGAAGCGATTCTTTTACTAGCCTCGATTTCAAGGAGAAGCTTGCATTAATTGAAATATTATCAGACATCTCTCTGTTTTTGCGTATCACAAGTTTCATTTCTTTCTCTCACCCTTTCACTAATACATCTTTGGAATTTTCTTTCCCCGTTTTTTACAATAAGTCCAGTTGTCTTTTTAAATAATTGCCTTTACACCCAAATCACTCTAAATTTCTAAAAGGTATGAGTGTTGCAATTTTTTATTTACAAAATGTGGATCTGGGATTTTTTGAAAATTATTGATGAGGGGACCGAATGTATCAATTGTACATTTAGAAAGGGCTATATGTCTTGTTAGCAAAAAAACTTTTAAAATTACTGATTGTTTTATAACTTCATTTTAGAATTTTCCCAGTGGAAAATGGAAATTTCAACTCTAAATAACGCCGTTTATAGGTGAGGCCCATTGTATCATATCCATGTTGCCAACTGCGCTCTTACTTTTATTCAATCCAAAATTCCTGAAGTTGGTTCTGCTTTCTTTTAGTATTTGTAGGAAAAATCCTTTTAAACAACAGCCATTTTAGGTGACACAGATTTCATAATACGTCTATGCCGTCTTTCAAATTTTTCAACTTAATTTTATGCTATGGAAGCACGTTTTGGTAACTTTATTGACTAGAAATATGATTTTTAGGGTGAGCAGAAGCAAAGAAGTTAGTACAAGTGTTACAAATTGGAAGTCAAGATTCTTGACGGTCCCTTATTCCAATAAAATACGACAATATTTTTAAAAGTGAGAGCGTATTATGTTATTGTATACACTTAGAATTTATCCTTTTTTGATTTTATATAATTTAATCCGATCTCGATTCCCGTAACAATATGGACTAATGATGATCCCAACGTCTTTCCTTAAAGATCTCTCTTGTTTCTAAACCCGAGAGTAAAATTTACGCATTCTGATTGCTTAGCACAGGATACGACAAGCAAAAGCTCTGATCACTGAAAATAGAATAGTCGTGAATGCCAAGCCATAAAGGGAGCGACTCCTTAGCACAAAATGGCAGCAAAGTCAAATATCGTGGTAAAGCTGACAGTCAAAATTACTCGTACTAATTGCAGTTTGTATGTACTAATACGTACCCTGTACAACCAACAAACCTTGCAAATATGTATAGCTGAGTGCAAACGCGTGCTTTCGTAATTTGAAAGGAAAGGGAAGGATTTCTAAATGAGGCAAATATTCGATGTTCTCTAATGAACAAATATTTTCTCCTTATAGTTTTAACCTCATCGTAAACATTTATCAGACGGACGTGTTGCCCTGTAAAGTCAAAATGCTTCGATTTATTTCACATATTTCTGTTGCATTTGTAAGATGGGAAACTTCTCTTTCATATCAAGGGGGTGGCCTTCCCGTCCTCCCCCTCTGGCTATACGCCTGTCAATAATAAACTGAAAGTTCCAACAAGGACTAACGTGTCTCCGAAATCACTCCACAGAACTGTAAGTGAAGATGAAAGTTGAGGGAGTGATCGATGCTAATAATAAGTATTTAGTGTACCTTAAAAAAGCGTCTGTGGGTAAATGATAATCATCTTTCTTGCAACTTGTACTAATCCCTCAATAACTCGATTTGGTGGTAATTTCATCAACATCAAGTGACATGGCTACACTAACACCGAACGAAAAGCATACTGCAGTTTCATGTTTACAAGATGTAGCCAAATCCATTCCAATGCTTGCTTTGATAAGTTTTCCTTGCGACTTAACCATCTGTTTTAGCTCGGACGCTTAATTTTTCATTTTCTGATAATCCAATATTGTCGGCACCTTGGTGTAAATAAAATATGCAAGGTTTTCATTTAACTTAACGCCAGCAATTACCCAGGCATCCCTACTCGTTCTGAACATCTCGATTTTGATTTATAGACGTCTGGGGTAGACTTCCCTGCCAGGACATAATTTGTTTTTGGCATCCTTCAGTGAAGTATTGAAAAATTGAAATAAGGAAATAGGCTTTTGAGCTATCGAGGAATTGACCTCAGGACAAATTCAACCGAAGCCATCTATTTAACTATTTTAAATTTTGAAGCATCTCTTGTGCATTTCTGAAGAAGGAAGAGAAAAGATCAAGTTGAAACTGGACTTAAACAGGACTTCTTTATCATCATTCTATCAAATAATACACTTGAATCACTCTATTTCTCGAAACTCATCATTCTTAAAGAATTTAAATTTTGATTTTTAAAATAATTCTAAAATGATAGTCTGTTTTTAGT
>JAAAKL020008869.1:0-15547 GCA_010016065.2 Carybdea cf. marsupialis auct. non (Linnaeus, 1758)
GAGAGGTTACTAGCACATCACCTGATTAAAAAATGTCAAGTCTTTACCACTGGACATTTTACTCGCATTTCGCGACAGCAACTTTCATCAAATTACATACGTCATAGTTCGTACTTTTTACTTTCTCACCTAAGAGCCTAGTTGGACCGAAGATGTCCAAGATACATTTTTTACTACACAATGAAGAGTACCATTTTTCTTGCTATTTGTCTTTTTCTGCTATTCTCTATTGACGTGACTTCTTACTTCCTTTCTCCTTCCTATTACAAAGTGACTTCAATCCATGTACGCTCCACGAATTTAACGTGGCTACTACCTATTTAACATGGCGACTAAACCCAAGTAATATCAATGCGACCAATACAAAATCTATATACAGAGAAAATGCGAAACGACTTATCAACTGTTGTATTTTGGATTAATACAAATGTCTTGCCTATTGGACTAAGGTAAGTGAAATATTTCAATTGTTGCAGTTGTGTCCTAATCCTTACGTTGTTATTTTAGGCTACTGTGATATCGTATGATCACAACAGTCATGATTACTCTGCATATTTTGGGGGAACATTCTAGAGTAGTTACTTTTGATTTGTAAGCACATAATAAATAATGATGATGTAATGCTGTAATGTAAAAAGGAGTGATTTGGGGAATGTAGATCAGTTGAATAGAACAGAGATCAAAACCCACGTTTACTTATTGACTCAACGTCGTCTTTGCTGGATAGCATTAGGTGCGTTTAGGTGAAGCGCTTGGTCCAGTACATAAAAGCTACCGCTGTTCTTTTAGTACCATGACTGTTCTCTTCTAACCACTAGTACCACTACCAAGATAAATAGTTTAGCTCTGTACACTATTTGTCTGAGGAATCTCAGGGTTTTTTTAAGGGTACCGCACTGTGTGTGCCAGTTACATATTCTGCCAAGATAAAAACTTTCTAGAATAGGCCAAATGTTTCAAGGAAGGCTTTATAACAAAGGATCGATAAATTAGAATCGTCGCACATCAACTGATTTTTGTAAATGATTTGCAATGTTGTTTCTTTTTTTAATCCTTCACTCAATACAAGGCAGAATTGTCACTTCAAGGTATTGAGTTACTTTGAAGGAAGTAGAATTAACATGTAAACAGAAAAATAGATGTTATTACAGGCAACAAAATTGAAGAGTTTTTAAAAAAGGTGGCGATTGACATTAGATTTAAAAGTGTGAAGATCATAAGTAAGAGGGAAGCAGTCTGAAGATAGAGAGTTCCAGATCGTAGCAGTCCTAGGGAAGAAACTGTTAGCATAGAAATTTCTGTTCGTTTTAGGAATACATAAATACTGCTTTATCTATTTATACATCTGAAAGCACTACTTTATATGCATATCCCATTGTATATATTTTATATTCTTGACATTTTGCTTTAAACTTCACTACATGTCGATTATTTTACACTTAACTATTCATACTTATATTTGTTTTACATAATTATACTTATTTTAATTTCATATTTTTAAATATTATCATCTTCCTAAATTTTGATGCGTTTGTAGTATATTTTTATTACTTAATTACATATATTTTTTATTTATACTTTTTATTCTATATCTATATAACACTTTTGACTCAGTTTTTAATTGTCCTGCCTTGACGATTTTTGATAAGGTCTATAAAATATTCATAAACCGTCATTTCATGGTTTCGAAACCACTGTCACTCGTATTGGCTTTGTGAATTTTCAGATTTAGTTGGATTTATTCCATCCTTCGCTAGATAAGAGGCCACAGAAACTGAAGGCGACGCACAAAGGCTATTATCCATCGTTATCAATACAAAATGTGCAATATCAAAGCTCACGTGGCAGGTATATTGTTCTCGAAGTAGCCTCGGAAGGAGTTTAGTATCGGATGTGACGCCTAAGACCAGGGACGTAGGAACCGGGGGCACTGGGGAAAGCCCCCCCAAGATTTTGCAATAAGCAAAAAGTGCCCTTTTAGTTACGTTTAAATCCAACACGTAGAATTGTGTTCTGTCAATTAGAAAGTGCTCTTTGACTGTTGTGCCTCACCAAGTTTGAGGTGCTTGCTACGTCCTTGCCTAAGACTTATCTTAGGATAATCACTTTTGACCTGAGGGTCAGAGTTTCAAAGTTTAACAGAGTACATAAGTTATAGACTTTCAGAGTTCAAGGTTGTATAACTAGTTGAAGTAAAGAAATATGGAGAACAAAGATGATCTTGTCTCACACAGATTCTAGTTCCAACAAGATCCGTTAGTACCATTCAAGACATGTATCACGGATCTGACAACGGTTCTTTCGTAATGAAAGCGAGGTTATGACGTTATGCAAGATTTTCAACGTAGTAATGCCATGATCTGATCAATCGATAACTGACACAAGCAAACGTACGCAACTCGTGCCTTTAACAAACCAATCACTCTCCACTTCCTTCATAATCTTTATTACTGTTGCATGTACAGGCACTTTTCCATAGAGTTCTCAAACCAATGTAATCACATTCGTGTGACCAACCTCGTATGAGTGATATCATAAGCTCAAAATATATTATGGAAATCGAGGTAAGTGTAGAATATTTTCGCTACTTGCTATTTATCCCAGGACAACCGGGATTAGAGGAGAGCACTCCTTACACTTGTGTTTATTTATCTATTCATCTCTTAGCCATAATCGTTATTTTCATAAGAAAACCACATGGAAAATAACAAGTTTTAAGTCAATTACAAACATTACTATCTTAAAACCGCATCTGAAAAAATGCTACATTGTGTTGCGCAGAACCCAAAAAGTTGTTCTCATTGATTGTTGATGAGATTTTACTATAAATACCATAATGTATAAATCGTATAGATCACACCCCCCCCCCCCTCCCACTACCGTCACATTTGATTTAAACACTTTCATGCAATCGTGATCCCCAAGCTTTTCTCTATCCTTAAAAGACACGCTATGCGCGAACATAGCGCATACCATGCACTGATCTCTTAAAACACAGGATGGAGCATCTTCCGTTTCAAAGCGAGGTCAGTCGTTGGACACCATTTTAGTCCCCATCAAACAAAGCTTATAAACAATGGTACCTAAAAAGGCGGATCTTCCCACGCTATTTGAACTTCCGGGGACTAGTATTTGTGACCACAATTTTTCTGTGCTGAAAACAATGGGATTGCTCAATCCAGTCCTTTTGAGAGATTAGTGATGCCAAGTCATGAGAAACCTCTTGATCCATGCTCTTTTCAAACTCCCCAAGACACGCTTGTCGTCGTCTTGGCGTTGAAATAAAAAGGGATAAGTTCTGATAAAGCAAAAACGGTATGAAATGGATCTACACCTTGGCTAAGGCATTTGTGGGATAGTTGAACTTCAAGGACTTTTCTCCTTTCGCGCATTGTTGCTAGATGAATTATGCTTCTGGTCAACCTTATCATGCAGAAATTCGCCCAATTCTGCACTTTTGGGTAAAGTTTAGAGCCCAATGTTGCTGCTTTGTTGCAAAAGTATCGCAAAACAGTCGCAAACAGGCAAGTTTTGATTTGACTTGAAAATCGCCTAAATACTCAATCAGACAACACTGCTGTTGCATCTCATACGTTCTGTTGCTGACTATTGTATGTTCTACGTGATGACTATCCTTTCGAGCGTGCCCGACTCTCGACCTTTTGTGTGAAAGCAAACCACCGCAGGGCAAAGGTGAAAGGAAATCCCTTGTATTCTATTATTGACTGCTGAGTGACTACCATCGTCTTCTAAATACTATTCTGTAGGCGTTGTTTACTCGTAGCTGGAGATTGTTACCTGAAACTAGAATTTTCGACTCCGGACTAATCCCTCTGATTTAAATATTAAAAAGTTTATTTAATTATTCATGAAAAAAATAGGTATGACGTCGATTCTTCTTTGACGCTTCACGCTAGCAATCTTTCGGTAAATTAATCGATAGGGCTAATCATGTAGGTTAGTTACTTCGGGTTACACTCTTTGTTTTTAGAAGAATCTGTAAATTTGGCGTGGGGGTGGCTGTTTTTAATTTTGTCTCATTCCTAGAATGCAATGTTTCCAATCTGTTCTTAGTGCAGATTTTTAAAACCGTTATTGCTGTATATACCCAGGGAGAAAGGGGTAGACGGTATATTATATATCCATGTACATGGTAAAATATAGACACTTACAAAAACTCAAGCTTTCACAAACGCGAACGAGTTGTGTGAATAATGCCCTCTTCAATTGCGAGTGACAAAGCGACCATTCCTTTTTTAAGCGTTTGTACCGCGTCTGCGAAGGCGGAAAAGCTGTTCACATGCACGAGCGTCCATTGGACTTGAGGTTGGGTACGAGACAGGACATTTCGCGTATGAGGCAAAAAAAATACAGGGAGAGTACACAAGCCATTGAGCTTTTATACGAGTTTGCGTAATACTATAGCAAAAGCACGCTGTCGCCAAAATGTCCCCTTAAGCAACACTCCGGCAAATTCATAACTGCGCTAGGGCTATCAGAATTCGGCAAATTCATAACTGCGCTAGAGCTATCAGAATCCGGCAAATTCATAACTGCGCTAGGGCTATCAGAATTCGGCAAATTTATAACTGCGCTAGAGCTATCAGAATCCGGCAAATTCATAACTGCGCTAGAGCTATCAGAATTAGGCAAATTCATAACATAAAATAACTCCAACTTATTAGGAAAACAAAGGATGTGCCTAAGAGGACTGAAACCCCTGGCGCGTTGCTCTACAAACTGAGATGTGATGTCGGTGTACATCTTTAAATTTGTAATCATTGTTTAAGTCCAAATTATTATAGTTTTATATTTTCCTCAACTTTTAGCGGATGCATTAACGGGTGCTTTCTTCACAACAACATTGATCATCAACAACTTTCCCAGTAGGAACTAGGATGTTGCTGACAAAACGTGTTAGAAAAAAGCTGGCCATCATATTAAATAAAATAATTAAATGCGAATGACATGAAGAGCGACGTAACAAACGTGACCAGTATTGGGACACTCGAGAAGAGCTACGGGTCGAGTTCTACCACTATTTTCAATCATGGTTCACGTCAGGGGAGATGGAGGCTCTTTGGAACTTAATTCAAAGCAAAGTTGTAAAATTTACTTATCAGCCAGGAGAATTTTTATGTATCGCTAAATATCACATAAACCAGTGTATTATAGAGCGACCAAAGTAGTTAGACGCTGATAAAGTAGATTATAATTCTGACATAGACGTGTTATGAATGCTCACGACAGCAGGAGTACAAAACCTACTCATTACTTCTAACTCACAATCTCCGAACACCAAAGGTCTTGAGGAATGTCACAATCCTTTATAGGACAGCGTGGGGGGCCAGCGGTTTCATATATCACAGCCCAAGCCCTACAACTCATGACACGTCATAACATGTGTAATTTTTGCAAATGCCCATGTTCCTAGGATGATAAAACTGCACTAAATAGCGAATTCATTTTGTACGTAAAAGCTTTTTTCGTTTGACACTCCTCAGAGTGCAATTCGTCAGAAATAACCGAAAAGAGAATCAACGAAATTATTTACCCAACTGTGTTTTTAAAAGGTAGCCAATCACAATTCTGACTGTCAGATTGGTGCTTAAAGCAAGAAAACCGTTGCTTTGTAGACAAAAAGAATTTGTTTTCTCATTGGGCCTATTCCGTTAACCATTCAGCTTCACGGACACTGATTGGTCAAAGCAACGCCAAACTGCTCAGCAGAGGAGAATTTCACACTAAGAGCCCACACGCCAATTTTCCCCGGCTACTACTGCTTCTTGTATAAAGATAAGATTTAATTCCGTTGCGTGGAAAGCATAATATCTGACGTCAGGTTTCAAGTCAAAAAAACTTAAGTTTTGAGAAAATGACAATGCAAAATACAAATTGGTGTGATTATTGCTCCAGCGTTAAGAGAAACAATATGTACCAATAGTTTAGGATAATCGTCTTTTATTTTCATAGCTAGAAAAGATAAATAGGTAATTAGAGTTTTGATTAGACTCCAGCTAGTGTGAGATATCATGTCAGTGCTCAACAATTGTGATTTATCATCTGCCTCAATTTGAACAAGAACTCAGTTGAAATCTAATTATCTACCGGAATCACAAATACCACAAATTGTACTGGAAATTGTTTTATAAACACATTTAATTAAATTAAATATGGTTTAACAACATCTCTGTGAAAAACAGAGAAGAAAATAAATTTTGTTGTTTACTCAAGCATTGCAGAAGAGATCATCATGGGTTCTATTTGATTTTGTTGTTTTCGACAGCTTATGTTAAAATGTAGCAGCTCGCTAGAAAGAGAACGACATCCTTCCCTATGATCTAACTCCATGCCCGTGGAAAGTTTAGAACAAAGAAAAGATTAACTTATGAATAAAGTAAATAAATAAAGTAAATAAATAAAGTAAATAAATAAAGTAAACAAATAAAGTAAATAAATAAAGTAAATAAATAAAGTAAATAAATAAAGTAAATAAATAAAGTAAATAAATAAAGTAAATAAATAAAGTGAATATATAAAATAAATAAATAAAGTAAGTAAATAAAGCAAATAAATAAAGTAAAAAATACGTAAATCAACAAAGTAAAGAAATATATTAAATAAAGAAGGTAAATAAATAAAGTAAATCAATAAAGTAAATAAAGAAAGTAAATAAATATAGTAAATAAAGAAAGTAAGTAAATAAAGTAAATAAATTAAGTAAAAAATAAACAAATCAACAAAGTAAATAAATATATTAAATAAAGAAAGTAAATAAAGAAAGTAAAGAAAGAAAGTAAAGAAAGAAAGTAAAGAAAGAGAGTAAATAAAGAAAGTAAATGAAGAAAGTAAATAGATAAATTATATATGTTGATGAAGCGGTGCCACCAGTGCCTGTTACAGGGACATAAGCCAAGGACTTTGTCTCCTCCTTTTAGGGGTGTAGTTCAGGTGTTTTCGTGATCATGGATCCATGCAGGTAAGGCACATTTTCATAAATGAAAAATCCTTCATTATTTCTGAATATGCGAACTATGAAATAAAGACCAAATTAAAATCATGGAGTTTCGATGAACTTTAACGAACGAAAAACTTTAAGAACATCAAAGCCCGGCGAAAATTTACTGGCTCTTATATAAAAAAGAGTGTGAAGAAATGACTGGGATAAGGGATTGCTTTGCTTACATTTCTTCAAAGCAACCTTCACAAAATATCAGGTGCCAACATACTTTAGGTATCATAATTTAGGCAACTTTAAGATTGAGAAGCTGTGAGGCTGAGGCTCAATACAGTTCTTTCAGGTTATAAGAGTGCTCGTTTTCACTTCGTTTGATAGAGAGGCTACATACGAAAGGTAGGGTTGACTTATTCACAGTCAGTTCCTCCAGTTCTTTAGAGGAAGTCAGTACATCTTAGGCTGATTAGTACAAATGCATGAGTTTGACTTCGGATATCTTGAGTACAAAAGTCCACTTTGTTTTAAAAAGTTGCGAAATTTGTCAAAAGTAAATGAGGAAAAATCGACTGTCTCAGACATAGTCGCTGTTTATCTCTTAGCCCTACTATAGAAATTTCAGATGACGAGGTTACAGCCAAATCGAGTCTAAGATCACTGAACTGCAAGAATCGTATTACCACTCCATGCAACTTATGAATGGTGCCACATCTGGGGTGACTGTGAGAAAAACATTGTCTGCTGTAGCTCGGTACTGACAAAGCTTACAATCGGTAAACTGAGAAAGTTCAATGACGAAACGTCTGTCCAAGAATGACGTCAAGTGTATAACGATCATCTTGACCAGAGCATCAAACTGTTTACTTCACACGAAGTTTCTCTTCTGCTTTCCAATGGATCTGCCGCACAATCTTTGTGTCTAACATCGAAACAACGTAGAGATGACGTCAGGAAAAAAAATGCGTTTGTTCAAAGTCTTTCCAGATAAAACGAAGTCTCAGGTATGAAGGCGAAACCTTCATCCAAATCTTACAGTACGTAAGAAAACATCAATAAATATGCGCAAACTCGAAAATCTAGATATATATGGCGATTGCCGACTTCTTATACAAAGATTTGGTTACGTATGAATGCATGCAAGTTGCACAAAATACGCTAGCAAGAGAGCTTGAATCAAAGCCGGATAATAATTTTGATTTTTAGGGCCTTCAGCTGGCAATATATCTCTCACGAAAAATTTTCTTTCGAAAACAAATAGCCTAAAGATGCCAATTTTTGATTAATTACGAAGTAACATTGCAATTAAGTGCTGTGAATCTTTAGGAACCAAAACGTTTTGTGGCCTGAAGTCTCCAAAAGAGTACAAATGAAGATTTCTTCTTAGCTTTTCTTTGACGCTTTTCAGAATTGTACATTATTTATTGCGTATTGATGGATCATACGTCCTGCTTTGAATTACCTACTCTGGAAAAGATGTTGTTACTCTTTTCCGCCACGTCTCACCAAAATATCAGGACGACCGTATTATCTTAGAATAGTCTAACATCATCAATCTTAAATTTAATGTTATCATGGGGAAATTAGGACAAGAAAGAAAGAATCGATGTTTTCATGCAATAAACTATACGGTTAAGAAAACAGTACAACTTCCGTATCCGTAAGGTTATGAGCTCGGGCAGTAAAGGTACAATTTTTAAACTTAAACATATTCGTGGTATCACAGAACTTGAAGAGACAATTGAAATGGCAACTGCTTTTGATCAAGAAGCTTTGCGCCGATTCTGGTCCGTTGATCTACGTCGGTAAAGAACCAAAGTACTACGAAACTATTTGTGCATACAAAGAGGATCGAAATTAATAATATGTGGAGGTATAAGAGAACATAACAAGAAGTTGGGTGTGCTCAAACATTGACAATTTATACACAAACTCCTTTTGCCTACATAAGCTAGGCTAAAAACGTAAAATATGAATAGACTCTAACACAGCAGGGTGAAACTAAAAAGTCCCCAACTTGAAATTGTATAATGTCCATTATCATACCGGCATTCCACAATGTTCACAAGATGCTGCTCAGTGGCAGCTGTCTGTTCAATTGTCTCCTTAAATTTTTAAACTCTTCGTTCTCCCTTGCCATACTAAGTTCGTCATCAGCCTTCTACAGTAAACAAGCTAAGTGACCGAACATATGAAGCGCTCACTTGCATCATCTATTCGTTTTAAAGCCTCACCAGGGTAGTTCACATACATAGCTTGCCTTTTTTATCCCGTCTTCTCTATAAGGTTAGTGCGCAATATCTTGAATTTGTTTTTCTTCCTAACATGTCGATATGGTGCAGAAGCCAAATTATTAGTTAGAACAAAATAATAATTCGTTTTCACATAATCTTGTAATATCCATGGAGCCAATTTTTATTGACCTAGAGACTAATACTGTACAAAATTATATTCAGAGATATCGAATAATGTTGAATAATATTGGAGGAGAGTACACGTTTCGTTCGTAAGGAGTGATGTTTTGTTATCTAACTAAGATAGGTTTTAAGTTGTCGAGACGCGATCAGTTTATTTAAGCTATCCTCTGTCCTACCATAACCTGTCCCATCCTGTCCTATCCTTTCACAATCTACGGTATCAGGCGCGAAGCCAAGGTAGCATGGAATCTTTGGAACCTTCGAAACATCGTTGGTCCACCGTGCTGCTATATATTACTATGGCATAGGGGTAAATCACTCCAAAAATCACGCACGCATCTGAAGAAAATTAAGAAACAAAAAATCAAGACATCAAATAAAGTATTCAAAAATAAGTGGAAAAATCAAAAATCAACTGAAAAATCAAAAAATAAAAATAACAAAATTGACAAAAAATGTAAATATCAACTCAAAAATTAAACAAAAATATATTAAACAAAAATCAACTGAAAAAAATAAAATCAAAAAATCAAAGAAACACGCTCACCGCTCCCAAGAGTGATTAAGCCCTCGACTAAAACTGCTTGTCAGCTTACTGTCAGCTTGGCATGTTGTAATTAACTTCAGTGTAATACCCGATTCAGCTATCATGATTGTGAAATGGTAAATATTAGGAAACCACATTTGTGATCGTGATGAATCATCTGTTTTGTAATTCATATAAATAAATTGTAAATAGTGAATGTCAGTGAAGAATAATGGAGTGCAACTACTTGTATCTTACCTTAGTCTGAACTCTGGCGTGTTTTGCAGACAAGTTATTGGTTGGAGTTATTTGAGAACTCACGATGCAACGCGAGCCACCCAATACATTTCCAAGAGCACTTCTTGGTCTTTCTGTCTTTAGAAAGTGGCAAAAAATATTCGCTCAATCTAAAAGGAGTTGTACCCAAAGACGGCTTATTCCACTAGAACAAGAACGGGAAAGGCCAAAAATGTAACTTTTCCAGCCCGACAACATAGGATTCCAATAAATATCATTTCCTACCAACGTATGGGCTGGCTTCCTTTCTCTAAACTTACTGTCTTAGCGACAGCCGAAATGCCGAATAATCGACGAGTAAAACTTCAGAGAGATGAGAGTAACAAATAGACTCATGACGATGCTGGAGCGAGTCAACTGTACAAATCTGGCATTAAGTGCTAGAAAGCTCTAAATTACATACCGAAATTAGTACTTTATATACAGATCCTAAGTTACTAAATTTCATAATTACGTCATAAATAAATGCAAAAGTAATCAAGATTTAATAATGATGTAATGATCACGTGATTCAGATGCGCCAATACGCTTACTCTTAACTAGCAATCACGAATCAAAGGGAGTTGAGATGCGTCACGACACTAACCAATGTACGAAAAATTCTGTTAAGAGTCTATTGTGCTTTTCAGTACGTTTTCACGTTAGAGTGTTGGTGTAGTGGGGAATTGGCTGTTCAGAGAGTTGGCTCCGCAAAAAATTATCTCACTAGAGGAATGGTTCTGAAATAATTTGGTGCTAGCTTCAGGAATAGCAGTGCAAAAAATTGGCCCGATAGAGAAACGGTTCTGCAGAAAGCTGACACACTAGAGAAATGGCTCTGTAGACCTTTCTGGGGTGGACTAAGGCCGACTTTGCTGGTGACCGCTCGAAGCGACAGCCGTGTTATTGAAATTGTGTGATTGAGTAGTTCTTTTGTCTGATATCAAACTGTGCCAAAAAGATAGATGCAATACCTTTCTAACCCACAATACAGCATGATAACGTACTTTAATAGTTTATATCTACATTTGCGTATCGTATCCATAACAACCTTAATTGTATAAGTCGCATTTTTTAATCTTTTATCAGAAGAAAGGTCATCCTGTAATAATGAAGAATCAGACTTGCCAGGCGACTTCAGCAAGCAAACCTGAATTCATTATGCACAGTTCCTTGATTTTCTCAATAATTAAAAGGGAAAGCAGGATATTTCAACCACAAGCGCAGATAAAGAGATGAAATGATCAACTTGACGCTCTGAAAGTCTCTGATCCCAAGAACATCACGACGAGAAGGGGATCTCACATACACGAACAACCACTACCCTACAATATTATTGGCTCAACCCATTTATATTTATATTAGGTGTGGTTAAGAGTTGCAATTTGTAACTACCTTCTGATGTACTTGAATATATAATGTGATTACTGATTCATTTTATTTCCAAAGTATTTTAGCAATACTAGATACTAAATTTGTGATTGCTCCCTACACTATCATCTTGTGTTTTGTGATAACCATCAATCGTAGTTTTCTATTCCTGATGCACATGTTGTAACACGTCACCTTTATCCTGTTTTGCATAAATGTTTCAGCATACGTGTGTTACTGTAAAGGAACTGATGATGGATATGTGTAATCCGAAACATGTTTTGCAAACCCAAATCATAAGTCGTATTTACTAAATGCTTTACAAATTCATTTTAGTACTTAAAACCTTTTTTCGTCTGACACTCCTCGGGGTACAAAATCGTCAGAATATGAAATTGAAAAGGGAATCATAGAACTTATACCTAACTGTGTTTTAAATGTAGCCAATCAGCACTCCGACTGTCAGATGGTTGTTCATGTGACCAATCAGTCTTCGTGAAACTGAATGGTTAAACGATGAATGAAAATACAGATTCTTTTTGTCCACAAAGCAAGGGAAAACATCTTTTAGTGCAGTTTAATGCGTTTTGTTTATTGGGATCCAGAATATCTTGGCAACTTCTACTATTTACTAAAAGTGCACGAAGTAGCGAAAACATTTTTGGTACTTAAAAGTGACTTTCGTTTGACACTCCTCCGAGTACAAAATCTTCGGAATAGAACACGGAATGGAAGGAATGAAACTGACGTCCTAATATCTTAGACAGACCTTTTAGCCTCTTTTTGATTCTGTTTAACTTCGTTCAAAGGAGTAGTCCTACCTTAGATAAGAGCAATGAATCGGGGAAAAAGTCACAAGGAAATTTGTACTGAAGGCAACAATAAGAAGTCATTTCATTTGGGTCATAAACATAACCTGTTTACAAATAAATCTACACTAACTTGCAACCACAGATTTAACAAATGGCCAAGAACTCATTTTGGAAAATGTCTAGCACATAATTTCGAAGAAACCAGACAGTTATTAAATGTAGTAATTAATTTATTATAGCTGACCGCCTGCTCATATTCACAGCTGTGTAAAAAGCCCTCGTTCTTCCGGTCGTACCCATGAATATCATTGTTCAGTGTCCAGTAAAAGTGACTTTACAGCTTTCGTTATCTATCAGTAAACGAGTTTATGCTACGGCTTCAATTCCCACCGTAGCACTATGGGGTCTTACCACACGAATCGGGACACAGCATTTGGTGAGTGAATCGTCAATCGATCCTTTGGATAAGAAAGGAGAGAACTGAGTAGGCAACAGAGATAATGTCTTTGCAGGAGAAAGAAAATTACGCACAAGCCAAGTTTTTGTATTTAGCAATACTACCTAAAGAGTGGTACAAGACCCCCTGCCTTGATTTTCTCTACAAACAAACAGAGCCAAAACCATCGATAGTTCTTTAGGAGACAAGCAGGAATTGCTATTGATATAACTCGACGCTCACGCACGTGGGCGGAACAACAGAGTGGAACAAGATGGTTGGCAAACACCTGCTTTTAAGTGATTCCATCCTGAATGATTGATGAAAGCGCTAGTTTTCTTTTCTGCGTTCGTCAAATGCTCTGCCAAGGATTCCCTCAAACCTAACCCATCAGTGCGCTAACGTTTCCAAACAGAGCAATATCTCGTCGATAGCGAGAATCTCCTTAGACTTGTCAACTTTGATATGTTTCTCTTATACGCCCTTATTAAAAGCATGACTACCGCATTTGAAATTTCGTTTGCTTAAAAGGGTTGAGTTCGGTGGAAAATTGCATTTATCAAGAAATTAACTTTACTGTCTCAATTGACAGACACTTTTCACGGTACGTCTTCATCTGCGGTCATACTGGTGAGAAGGATCCGAATAGATAAATAGTATATTTCTTACCAAACATGAAGATTTATTACTAATAACACATGGCTAAATACAAATCGTAAGAGCTTTCCAATTGACATAAAAAACATACTGATAACACGTTATATCTCAATTTTTAATGGCAATAACAATACATAGCCTCGTTTTACATGTGAGGCATGACCAAATAAGTAACAAACGTTTATGCTTTTTAGCACATACCGAGCCAAGGCAGAAAACTTAATGTGAAAGAAGGATAAGGCAATGAACGCAAATTTGTCCCATGACTTATGTCACATTAAGGAATGGCAACATTTTTATGGAGGGTCCTCTTGTCACTCCAAAAAATGACATCAACATTACATAATCCAATGTTACCTTTACAGTTTTCAGGACATGGTTGATCTCCAAGTCTAATAATCAACCCAACCAGAACTATAAGGAGTATTCCGCTTGGGCATTGACTACAGCACAAACTCTTTAATCCTGCAACTTTGCATGTTGCATCTATAGGAAGTAAGAAAGACTTTTCTTGAAAAAATGTCACAGTATCTGCTTGTGATTTACTCGAAAACCGGAGACAATAACTGTTAAGATAATTTACTGTTGGCTTTAACTCACACTTACCCTCCTTATTTCCTTGGAGGCAACTCTTATCAAAAAGTCTATAGAGATTTAGCTATCTTCCAGCAGTGCCAAAAGGTATCAACTCACTGAATATATTCTTCTTATCGTCGCTCTCTTTTCACTTCTCTGCTGGTTATTCTTTGTGATTTCAGACAAATGGTGTTGACCAGTGACTAGAGTTCTGCTTTAAATCGTTGTTGTTTTCCTTAACATATATCATAGCCATTATCCCGTCGTGATTTATCCATTAAGATTAAAATACATTAAGATACTGCATTGACATACTTAAATGACGGGGGATGCCTATATTGTATTTTGGACAAACGTTTGTCGATTATGAGAATACAAGAGAGAAGAAGAAAAAGCTTGGAACGGTACCCTACTACTACAACTACTACTAAAACTACTACTACTACTACTACTACCACTACCACTACTACTACTACTTCTACTACTTCTACTACTTCTACTACTTCTACTACTATTAGTACTACTACTACTGCTGCTACTACTACTACCACTAGTATTGCTGCTGCTACTACTACTTGTACTACTGCTACTACCAGCACTACTACTACTACTACTACTACTACTAATACTACTACTACTTCTACTACTACTAGTTTGCTAAAATGTAATGATAAGTAGAGAACAAACTGGGATTTCCTCCTCCTTAGGTCTGAAAAACAGCAGTATAGCATTTATAAAATGACAGTGTCTGATATGATTTTTTCACACACCTCGCTCAGATTTGCATGACATATGCTGGACTTTAACATTGATTTATATGTGTGAACTTTAAAAATTCTGCGTTGTAAATGAATAGATGATCTCTCTCGGTACATCATATAAGAGCAGTGACTCCAATCATGGAATATCTGTCCTGAGAACAGATTAAGAGTTTAATAAGCGAGAATTAAAAAAACCGATGATCTCATTTAAACTTTCTGTGTATTATAAGAAAAGAGCTTGTTTGATTTTCATCACGCTTTTTTGCTCTAAACACTGATGCTTTAAATTTGCCACATGCATTTACTTCACACAAATCCACATCTACGCTTTAGTGGAAACTTCTTTATCCAAGGACGTATTCAATTGCATGGGAGCGTTTCCTTTGGAAGACTTTGATAACTGAATCTGGAAAAGAGAAGGAGTAAAGTAGTTTTATTTTTAATATCAAAAATTGCACTTGTTGCTTTAAAACATGTTTTGTAGAGGTTTTCATGAAATACAGAGTCGTGTTTTATGATTTCAGTGGTGATTGATTGACTTTCTGATAAAGTGACGGTATGTGGCAATGATGATAGTACAACCTTGTTATTAAACTGATGATTTATTGACAACTTATTGTTTCTCTGTTTACCTTATATTGCTAAGGGTGTAAACAAAATAAACTACACAAAGCAGCTGTATTCTTGATTGAATCTATTATCATTATATTATCATGTTTTATTATTATGCTACGTTTGTGGTTGATTTTGGTGGATGTTAATG